>JAQMYF010040571.1:0-10728 GCA_030014195.1 Neosilurus mollespiculum | reverse complement strand
TTAGGTTGCTGCAACGTCGGTCTGCAACGTTGTGGCAACCAAAATGCAAGGTTGCCACAACGTTGTGGCAACGTAAAATTGTTAGCTGGGAATGAAATGCTATAATAAGTTTATTTAAAGGTGCCTTTCTTGGCACTCAAGGTCACTGTACAGATGAAAACAACAAAAGCACAAAATATACAAACTAGATTAAAAAAGATGAAAGGGGAAAATATATACACACACACACACACACACACACACGTATGTATATAAAAATAAAATCGGTCAGGCTATTTTAAATCAAATGGAATAAACCAGTTGAAACAGGTAGGTTTTAAGTGTGGATTTAAAGTGGGGGAAAGATGTGGTGTTCCTGAGGTCAGGTGGTAATGAGTTCCCAAGCCAGGGAGCAAAGCGGCTGAAAGCTCTGCTCCACATGGTAGTGAGACGGGCAGAGGGGACAGACAGGTGAATAGAAGAGGAAGATCTGAGGGAGCGAGAGGGACTGAAAAGATCAGTAGTTCAGACAGACATGGAGGGACAAGGTTATGTATGGCTTTAAAGGTTAACAGGAGGATTTTAAACTGGATGGGGAACTTTGTGAAGCTGTTGAAGAACAGGAGTGATGTGGGGATGGAGGGGGTTTGGTGATGATACAGGCAGCTGAATTCTGAACCAGCTGAAGTTTATGGAGAGATTTATGAGGGAGACCAAAGAGAAGTGATCAGTTCAGGTTGAACTTACCTCAGAACCACCAGGAGAACATAGAGAACATCCTCAGATACACACAGAGGATCCAATCTGCTGGAGTGAATTTGGTGGCATCATACCAAGATCTAAAAAGGTCTTCATAAATCGGGTTGTGCAGGTACGAGTCTGGAAAGGGGTTTAACAAGAACATCTAGTATGTGGTGTTATGTGATGAACGTATTGCTCCAGCAGGGGGCACTTTAACATAAACTCCTCAATAAACTCACAACAGAAGAAGAAGGTTGTTGTTTTTTTCCTTTTCTCAGTGAGAGTCGAGTTCATCATCTTCAGGCTGGAAATCCTCCTGACTGGGTTTCACTCCAGCACATTGGATCCTCTGTGAGTATCTGAGGAGGTTCTCTAGGTTCTCCTGGTGGTTCTGAGGTAAGTTCAACCTGAACTGATCTGGTTACAGTTAGTGTCTGAGTCCCAGACAGTGAAATAATAAATTCTTTGTAAGCTTCTGTGTAGCTGGTTGAGCTGTAAACACACAATCCCTTTTATATGAGAGACATTTTGAACTGATTCTTTTAGTATCCAGTTGATTAAGGCACCATGATAATGATTTTTTATAAGTAAAGAAAAATGAATTATTTGTAATGGATGGAGTAACATCCAATTTACTAAAAAGTATTTTTAGTTAATTTTTTTAATCAACCATTAAAGTCAGATCTTAACAACTAACTGCCTCCATTCCCTTCTCTTCAGAGTGAAGTGGTTTGTTAAAGGGAATCATAAATGAGGTTACAAAATTTAAAATGAAATTCCACTGACGTTTTAGATAAATTGAATAAAACTGATGACTTGGGTACCTTAGTGTGTCCACACTGACAATATCTCTGAGTAACTAAATGTTCGGTGAGGTACCTTGCTCTGGTAAGTGCTTGCCGTGGTCGTCTAAAGGGTAACTGATGTATTCACCGCTGGTGAAAGCTCAAGATGACTGATTGACTTTAAGAGCATTGAACTTTTTGTACAGTCTATCACACAACAGCTATTTCTGATTTTAGATTTGCTTTTTATTTGTATGTTTTTATGGCAAATTAAACTCTAACACTGCCACTCAGTCTGACTGTTCAAGGTGTAGTGGAGGTGACTTACGCCTATAGTGACCTCATGTGCATACCCTCTGATGTATGTTATTGCACCCTCCTCGCTACAAATAAGAAAAACAATGACCATAGTTACTAAAGGTATTTTTTCATAGGCATGTCCATGTTAAATAATTGCATGTGTACTCCGTGTTACGAAGGAGAAGAGCCGTTCCACATCCAAAACCATCATCACTAGTGACAGGAATTGCGAATAGGGCTGCAGCAGGATAGAACTTTCCTTACTGCAGTGTTCATGAATGCCAGCATGTAGCTTGAAGCATTACCACCTTGTACAACACTCACTGTATGGATTATGGTGCAGTCCAACATCAGTTTTTTCAAGCTCCTGTGTTTCTGGTACACATTCTCACTACCCAAACTCTACAGCAGCACACAGAGCCCATGCAATAACAACAGCAGTGAGCCTCCTTTCCTTCAGTCAGGCTGAGACATGCACATTGGTACAGCACTAGTGAAAAGAATCAGTCTCTTGCTTTCTTTTATTCATTGCTACTGTGAGGCTTAATTAATTGAGTGTCCATGGAATGCATTTTGTTGAATAAATAAACACCACCTACCCCTGAAAGCCAGAGTGTAATTTCAGCATTTATTTGTGGTATTATAAAAAAAAAAACAATTTGAGGTCTGGGAATGGGTTTGTTTTATTATTTATAAGATTCTCATGGATTTGTGATTGTTTTTTCTTTTAGTAAGTTTCTGTCCTTGGGAGTGTGTTCACTATCCTGCTAATCAATCAAACTAAAGTCATCAGTGACTTCTCAAACAGTATGCACAGAATCTAGTGTTAATGTTCTTTACTAAGGTATTATTATTCATTTTTCATTAGCTTTGTAGGGACATGCAGACAGGAAGTTGTACAGATTCAGATGGAGGGACATCAGTCTCTGAGGGACACATCAACCCTGTGGACCAACAGAAACATGTAAAGAAGGATGAACCTGAGGATGAAGGTTATGTCTGTAAGTTAAAAGGACACTACAGCCCAGTGTCACTCACTTTCAGTAACTGCTTATCCTGGTCACAGTCATGGTGGGTTCAAAGCCCATCCCAGGAACACTGTTCACACACTCCTTCAAACCTAGGTCCAACAAACCAGCCCCAGATCACTGAATGTTCCCTGTTTGTGTTTTTAAATTCACTTGATGAAGGCCCTGTGGGACACCTCACACATGTAGATGAACAGAAATATATATATATATATATATACACACACACACACATATACACCCTTTTGGAAAACCCAGAGAGTAATGCATTGCAATAATCTAATCTAGAAGGAACAATATGCATGAATACACATGCCATGCATTGACATATTTCTTAGCAATATTTCTGAGGTGGAAGAAAACTGTCCAAGTAATAGTATTTACATGATCTTTAAATGAAAGAAATGGATCAGTAATCACACCTCTGCATATGATGAAACTGAAACACCATTCAAAGTTACTACGTAATCAGAAAGCTTATTTCTAATAATTTAATTAATACTATTAATAAGATTAGTTGAAAAAAAATATCTAAATTGAGAGTTTGTCATTCTCTTAACATCAACATTTTCTGATCTATTAAAGAGAATTGTATTATCAACAGTGTCAAAAGCTGCACTAAGGTCAAGCAACACAAGCAAGGAGACAAAGCTATGATCAGAGGCCAGTAGTACCCAGTGTCAGTTGTCAGTGTCAGTTGAGAGGTTTGGGAGCCCCTTTTTGTTTTTTAAATTTGTGTCAAGTTTTTTTTGTGACCCTTAGATTATTAATATAGATAACTGCGACGCCTCCTCCTCTGCCAGTTGGACGAGGCTGGTATGTATAACTGTATCCAAGGATAAGATTCATTTAGTGTTACATGCAAACATTGTGTTTAATCCTTGTTTATGTTAAACACATTTCACGAATCTCTTCATTAATAATGACCTCACAAACAACAAGCATTTTAGATGTAAGGAATCTAACATTTAATAATTCTATATTTACATCAAACTATGAGCATTTCTACATTTTTGCTTAGTTCTAATTATTACTAATATAAGTTGAGATAAAATTATTTAAATGTAATTGATGGAATTTCAGATGGAGAAACATCAGGCTCTGTGGAAAATGTAAACCATGAAAGAGGACATGTAAAGATTGGACATGTAAAAGAGGAAGAGGCTAATGATAACATCTGTACAACGAACGTTTTGGGTTAAGTATCATTGACACTGTAACACTCATTCTTTGCTTACTCATTCTAAACCTATAAGAACATTTGGAAAATGTAATTACAGTATTAACGTAGAATGTCTGGTTTCTATTTTTTCATTGTGTGAATTATTTCTACAGCTGTGTAGAGTTTATTAGAAGGATGTGACTTGTTACACCCTGTTCATAGTAATAAGGGTGTGTGTATAGCATAGGGCATTTTACTATAAAACTCTGGTCCATCAAGTGGGCAGTTCAAGGCCCTCATATCTACCTGCTAAGGTGGATGTTCAAACTCTGCTCCAACCATGCCCCACTCTAGCAGCTCCCCTGGATGAAGGACACCAATGTCCAGATCACCTCTCCAGCCATAGGCTGGGGTCACAAATGGTAGCAGTTTTCAAGCTGTCGTGGGGGTGCCTTTTGGGGTGAAGGGTTCAGTGGCAGGTTGGGCAACTCCCTGTTTTGAGGCAGATGGTCCAGGTATACATAGGCAGAGGGAGTGGGAGACACTAGGCAGTGGATCAGATGTTTCACTCTCTTTTTTCACTTTTTCATTGCCCTTTTATTCCTTGCTTTCAGGCTTTTTAATACACTGTTCCACACACACTTGTAGGGTTGTGCTGGACAGGACATGTGCTCTCTTTCAGCTTTTCCTCCCTTTTACGAGTATCTCCAGTCCTGCAGACAAGCACTAAATCACTAATTTGTGCTGTTCCTGGTGTCGTGTGTTTTCCACTCACCTCTTTTGACCTCCCTTCCTGATCCACCGGGCCCTCTGTCCAGTTTGTGCCTCAACAGATGCATTTAGAGTGTTGCTGAGTGCCAGTGAGGCATTACTGTCAACAACTGTGAGGTTGCTGGACTTGTAGGTAGTGATATGCTGGATGCCCTACTGCACCTGCTAAGTTTAATTATTGTGAAGTCATCTTCTGTCTTTCACTTGTAAGCTGATTTGGCTCATTTGATGCCTTTCTTCAATTTGACTCTGCCCATGCTGTATTGTGCCCCATCTCAAGACCTGAAGGCATTTTTGGGTTAATCAATTTTTTGTCTTTTCCATACCAAAACATGCACTTTGTCATTACTTCACATGGGGCTTACCATTGTTAATCTGCAACTCTTCCTACAACTGTGAATGAATCTTTACGAGACTTTCACATAATCTTCATAACAATGTTATTTTGCACTTTGTTTAATTTTTGTATTATATATTTTTAATGGTAAGATATTGTATGTCCCACAGACAAAATTAGCATGTATATTAGGTTAATTCTTTTTATTTAACTCTTTTCTCCATCTATTCCATCCATCCATTTTCCTCCTCTTATCCAAGATCAGATTGCAGAGGCAGCAGTTCTAGGGGGGAGACACAGGCATCCCTCTCCCTAGCGATACTCCCCAGCTCCTACTATGGGATCCCAAGGCATTCCCAGATCAGTTGTTATATAGATAATCCCTCCAGGGCCTCCTCCCAGGTGGATGTGTCTAGAAAACCTGTAAAAGGAGGCATCATATGAAGATGCCCAAACTACCTCAGCCAACTTATGCCATTTGGTGGTGCCACTTGCAGTCACAGAGAGGTGACCCTGTCGCTCAATGAGTAGAACTCTAACCCAGCCAGGGACTTGAGAGTATCACCCACACCTGCACAGCACCTCTCCTCTGGGCAACTCAAAAATATGAGGGAGTCCAGCCTCTCTTCAGGAGTGTGGCTCCAGAGCTCACACTGTGTGAGGGGTATATCTACCCCTCTGATGAATTGCCATCTTAACATGGTGCTCCCCATTTGAGTATCCCCATGATCCTGGGAGCTATGCTGTTGGGAGCATCAGCCCCCAGTAGGGACTTCCAAGGCAAACCTCATCTGTACACCTGGGGCACACTCTAGTTCCAGGACTACACCTGATGGCCGAGCCTTGGCTCACAGAACACAGCTAGGCTTAGCCTGAAGAAGCCACCTCCACATGGGTGCACCATCAGTGGGAAAGAAGATCAGGGTTGTGGTGTCACAATCTGGCTCTGGGGATATTGAATGACACTTTGCTGCCAGGGAAGGAGCCTGAGCTGTTGTGTGTGTGTGTGTGTGTGTGTGTGTGTGTGTTTTCAAAATGTAACATGCTACACTTGTGCTGACAAAAATTGTTAGAATCCTTTATTTATTTTTAATATATTCAAAATGCACTAATTACTCAAAATAAACAGTTTTCTTTTTAATTTTCCAGAAATGGATGATGCCAAGTTAGAAGACTTCACTTGCTCCTTGTGTTCACTTTCCTATACATCTCAAATTTACCTCCACAAACACATCAGAAGATGTCATCGTGAGGAATATGAGAGACAGAATCAATCACACGAAGTACAATATGAATACCTGACACCCACAAGAAGCTCCAGTGTTCAGCAAACAACCTTCAGTACTGTCAACAATCAGGCATGTAATCAAGTGCAGAAAGAAGTCCATCACTGCACGCAGTGTGGAAAAGGTTTTACTGAGCGAAATAATCTAAAAAAACACCAACGCATTCACGAGGGACAAAAACCACATAACTGCTCATATGGGGAAAGTTTTATTCAGAGGAAAGGGCTCAATTCACACCAACTCGTCCACACAGGAGAGAAGCCATATCAGTGCTCACAGTGTGGCAAAGGTTTTAATCGACAGAGTCATCTCAGACGACACAGTCGCATTCACACAGGTGAAAAACCGTATCAGTGCTTGCAGTGTGGAAAAAGTTTTATTCAGCGGGAAGGGCTGAAATCACACCAGCTCGTTCACACAGGAGAGAAGCCGTATCAGTGCTCACAGTGTGGGAAAAACTTTACTGATCGGAGTAGTCTCAGAAGACACCACCGCATTCATACAGGAGAGAGACCACATCACTGTTCAGAGTGTGGGAAGAGTTTTATTCAGCGGGAAGGACTTAAATCACACCAGCTCATTCACACAGGAGAGAGGCCGTGTCAGCGCTTGCAAAGTGGGAAGAGTTTTACAGGAAAGGGTGAACTGCAAATACACCAATGCATTCACACAGGAGAGAAACCGTATCAGTGTTTACAGTGTGGCAAGAGGTTTAATCAACAGGGTACTCTGCAAATACACCAACGCATTCACACAGGAGAGAAGCCGTACCTGTGCTCAGAGTGCGGGAAGAGTTTTAATCAACAGAGTACCCTTGAAATACATCAACGCATTCACACAGGAGTAAAGCCATATCAGTGCTTACAGTGTGGAAAGAGTTTTACTAGAAAGGATGATCTCCAAAGACACCAGCGCTATCACACCGGAGAGAAGCCGTATCAGTGCGCACAATGTGGGAGGAGCTTTACTACCTGGAGTCATCTCAGACAACATCAACGCATTCATACAGGAGAGAAACCACATGAGTGCTTACAGTGTGGAAAAAAATTTACCAGAAAGGATGGTCTTCAAAGACATCAACGCATTCACACCGGAGAGAAGCCGTATCAGTGCTCACAGTGTGGGAAGAGTTTTAGTACTTGGGGTCATCTCAGACAGCACCAACGCATTCACACAGGGGTGAAGCCGTATCAGTGCTTACAGTGTGGGAAGAGTTTTATTAGAAAGGATGACCTGCAAATACACCAACGCATTCACACGGGGGAGAAGCCGTATCAGTGCTCACAGTGTGGGAAGAGGTTTAATCAACAGAGTAATCTCCGGAAACACCAGCGAATTCACACCGGATAGAGGCTGCGTCACTACTCACGATGAATGTTGGTATTTTACATTTGTATGTCATCTTAAATGTCAGTTTTATTTAACTGTTTTTTAAATAGCAAAAAAGATAAATAAAATTTAAAAAGAAAAATGTCTCCTTCCTTCACCTTTTCAGATTCTTTTGGATCTATTGGCTGCTTCGTTGGGGTATCCCACAGCAGATCACTCTTCACAATTATTCTGCACGTCAATCACCTGTATATCCTCCTTCACCACATCCATAAATCTCCTCTTTAACGTTTTTCCCCTACTACCAGGCAGTTCCACCCTCAACATTCGTTGAATATACCCTTCATCCCGTCTCTGCACCTGCCCAAACCATCTTAATCTGCTGTCTCTCACTTTATCCTCAAATACTGCTGCTTGTGCTGTCCCTCTAACATGTATGTTTCTAATTCCGTCCATTCTTGTCTCTCCCAGAGAAAACTGCAGCATCTTCAGCTCTGCCACTTCCAGCTTTGCCTCTTGTCTTTTTGCTCTTACTGCCTCCAAACAGTACAACACAGCTGGCCTCTCTACTGTCTTGTAAATATTTTCCTTCACTCTTGCAGATACTCTTCTTTCACAAATCACTCCAGCCACTCTTCTCCACCCGTTTCACCTGGCCCGTATTCTCTTCTCACACTCCTTAGAATACCTTGAATATTTGACCCCAAGTACTTAAATTCATCTACCCTCATCACCAGCTGCACTTTTCCGTCACACTCCCTCCCATTCAAACGCATGTCTTACTCCTGCTGACTTTCAGTCCACTTCTCTTCACCTCTCCAGGCTCATCTCCAGCTGTTCCCTGCTTTCACTACAGATTACAATACCATACACAAACATTATTGTTCATGGAGACTCTTGTCTGACCTTGTTAGTCAGCTTGTCCATAACCATTGCAAACAAGAAAGGGCTGATCCTTGATGCAATCCCACCTCCACCTTGAACCAGTTTGTCATTCCTACTGCACACCTCACCGCTGCCACACTGTCCCCATATATATCCCGTACCACCCTCCTATACCTGTCTGCCACTCCTGACCTTATCATGGAGTACCACTACACCTCGCTTGTCACTCTGTCTTAGACATTCTCCAAGTCCACAACCATGCAGTGCAACTCCTTCTGACCTTCCCTGTCCTTCTCCATCAACATTCTCATTGGTGCTCTTCCATGGCATGAAACCATACTGCGGTTCACCGATTACCACCTGTCCTCTTAGCCTGGATTCCACTACACTTTCCCATAACTTCATGGTTTGACTCAAGACTTTATGCCCTTATGGTTGCTGTAGCTCTGCACATCTCCCTTTGAATTGACTCAAGAACATCTCCACTCTTCAGGCATTCTCCCACCTTCCAAGATTTTGTTGAACAGCCTGTTTAAAAACTCCATTGCTCTCTCACATAAACATCTAACTTGCCTCCACTCTTCATCCTCCTAAGAAGCTTCACTCACTTTATCCTTACTAATCCCACACACTTCCTGATTCACTATCCCCACATCCTCCAACCATTTCCCGCTTTCATTTTCTTCATTCATCGGCTACTTAAAGTGCTCTTTTTCACCTTCCCAACACTCTCCTGACTTATCAACACATTACCATGTGCACCCTTCATCACCCCAGCTTGTGGTTTTTTTTGTTTGTTTGTTTGTTTTCCTGCTTGACCCCTCTGCCTGGCCATTGATAATAAATCCATTTCTCCTTTCTTTGTGTTCTGATACTCATACAACTCATTATGTGCCTCTTTCTTAGCTTTTACCATCTCTGTCTTCACCTGTGCCGCAATGCTTTATACTCTTGTGTACTTTCTTCATCTCTCCGAGTGTCCAACTATATTTCTCTTCCGCTTGATGCTTTCCTGACCTTCCTCATTCCACCACCAAGTCTCTGTTCTCCTTTCTCTGTCCGGATGCCACCACGAGTACCTTCCTAACTTTCTCCCTCACCACAACTGCTATAGCTATCCAGTCATCCATCGGTCCATCCAGTCTTCCTCCTTTTGCTTCCACCATCTGACCCTTGGTTCACTTCTCACTCTACTTCTGTTCATTAAACATGCATTCACAACATTTCCAAAGTCTAAGACCATCTGCCACTATTATACTGTATGTTGTGACGTGATGAACCCAGTGCTCCAGCAGGAGGCGCTTAAATATTAACACTGCCTTGCAAAGCAACAGACGACACATGAAGAAGAGCTGCAGCTTTTGCCCTCTTAACTGAACAGTTTTCTCTCAGAGGTAATCATCTTACAGATTAGGTTCTCTGTGTGTATTAGAGGATGTTCACTACGTTCTCGTGAGATATGTGAGGTAAGTTAAACGAGCTGAACTGATCACTGAACAGTCAGCGTCTGAACCCCAGACAGTGAAGAAATAAATCCTGTGGAAGCTTCTGTGTAGCTGGTTGAGCTGTAAACACAAAAATTTATGAGATACATTTTAGCTGATTTTATTAGTATACAGTTGATTTTATGATTATGATTTATCATTTTTCTGTTATTTGAGAATTTTCTAGAATCACAACCTGTGAGAGCCAAACCTTATAATGGAATCAGAAGTCTCACCGGTTTTTTCAGAAAACCTTCACTGACCTTCTACTGCCTCACAGTTAAAAGCTTGTGTAGAAAAAGGGCATGTAATGATTAACCTAATACGTAATTTGTTTCGGTTCGTGATATTGGGCTCGTGATAACATTTTTCCCAGGATATTTATGAAACAGAAATTAAATGAAGAATATTTTATACCAAAAACCCTGTTGTTTCCTTTTCTAAATGATCGTCAGGGACATGCAGACAGGAAGTTGTACAGATTCAGGTGGAGGGACATCAGTCTCTGAGGGTCACATCAACCCTGTGGACCAACAGAAACATGTAAAGAAGGATGAACCTGAAGATGAAGGTTATGTCTGTAAGTTAAAAGGACACTACAGCCCAGTGTCACTCACTTTCAGTAACTGCTTATCCTGGTC
>JAQMYF010040570.1:0-10728 GCA_030014195.1 Neosilurus mollespiculum | reverse complement strand
TCGCCGAGGCCCCCCACCGCGACTGCTACCCAAACCACATTGCACCAGCCCCTCATGGACCTTCCTGCGGGTGGTGAGCCTACTGGAAGGCGGACCCACGGCGCCGTTTCGGGCTGAGCCCGGCCGGGTCCCGTGGGCAAAGACCCGGCCACCAGGCGCTCGCCTGTGAGCCCCAACCCCAGGCCTGGCTCCAGGGTGGGGCCCCGGTAACGCCAATCCAGGCGACGTAGCGGTTCTTGATATAAACAAGGTTATATTAGTTACAAGGTCTCTTAGTATATGCATTTAAATATATATGTAGATATCACAACATATATATGTGGATGTCACAACACACTCTTTCCCTCAGTCTGAGATTTGCTTGTGATATAATTATTTATGAGTGTCTTTTTTATGAATATAACCAAAACATGTACACTAATTGCTCACTGCAAACGCGGATTTAATCCTTGTTTAGGTCCAAATCCTTGGCTTCTTCCCTGTAACTGGTAGCCCCTGTATTTCAGCCATCTCTTCAGCTGACAAACAGAATGTTGACTGATATCAGCATGTAAAATTCTCCAGAACTTGCCTGACTCACAAACTATTTCAATACAGGAGGACTAACGTTTGTCCTGCTTAGCCCGATGTTTGTACTACGTACTACATGGTGACATAATGTTGATCAGCGCTATTATAATGTCATGGCAACTTTATTTAAGTCGCACTGTGCAATCAGGTGTGTTGTAGCTCACACACACACACACACACACACACACACACACACACACACACACACACATATATATATAGGGTACAACCTGAGCAGACTATTGCAGGGCAATAATAGTTGGCAGGCAGGGTACAACCTGAGCAGACTGTTGCAGGGCAACACACACAACTATTCACACTCACACCTATTCAAACAGCAAGCAAGCGTAATGTGTCTTTGGACTGTAGGAGAAAGCCAGAGTACCTGGAGGAAACCCACGCAAGCACTAGGAGAACATGAAAACTTCATACAGAAACCAATCCTGAGCTCGAACTCAGGACCTTCTTGCTGTGAGGCAGCAAACTACAATGCCACTGTGCTGCCCGACCTCAAATGAGACATCACAAAACCTGCACAGATACAAATCTTTGTTGTCTGGTATGTAAAAAGAGGTCTATTATGAGTCTAAAATATACCTTTAATTTGCGAATTGTGTGTCTTAGCCATTACTGAATCAAAATTTTTCAGGTAAAAAGTGCTGTGTGTGAGAAGTTAATGGATTCAAAATAGAGGAAACTTTGGTTAGATTTATGCAGGGTTATGTTGGGAAAAAACTTTCGACCGGATGTCTACAAATGTATATAAATTTATTTAATTCCCTGGGACATACAGTATATCAAGCAAGGATCCCACAGGATCAGAAAACACCCAGCAGTAGGAGGGCATACAACATAATCAAAGACACATACCCACAACAAAGTCTTTTCACTCTTCTGCTATCAGGGCTGCACTATTGAAGTGTCAAACCAAGAACAACAAAACTCACAAACAGTTTTTACCTACAGGCCGTCAAAGTCCTTAATGCAACATCAATCACCATCTCCTTTTACTTTCACCCCCACTGACTGCTAACTGTTGCACAAAATCATAGTGCTTTTTATATTTCTGCTTGTTTACTTATTGTTAGTGCACTTACTGTTAGTGTACATATTGTGTATTTTATTACATGTGTTACTGTGTGATGAGGGAAGCAACAAAATAGGAATTTCAGTGCTCTGTCGGAACCACTGTGTGTTATGACAATAAATTGCTTGAATAGCTTAAATCCTTGCTTGTGTAACTTGACTTTATTGATCATACTATTCTCCTTGATAGATTAGATTGTTCTTGGAGTTACATGAATGGCACTCTCCTGGTTTGGGTCTTATTTAACTGATCATTATAAGTTTGGAGATGTAAATGGTGATTTGTCTTTATGTACTAATGCTAATTTGGTGTTCCACAAGATTCTGTTCTATCCCCTCTGTTTTTTTCTCTATACATGCTCCCTTTGTGTAATATCATTTGTAAACATGGTATTAGCTTTCATTGTTACATTGATGGCACACAGTTGTATATTTCAGCAAAGCGAGATAAGAGATACTAGCTTAATAAAATTGAGAAATGTGTAAAGGACATTAGACACTGGATGCTTACTAACTTCCTCTTATTAAATTCTGATAATACAAAAGTACATGTGCTTTGAGCACAAGCAGCTAGGAATAACCTTTGTAATTACACAATAACTCTGTATTTCAGTTTCATCATGTGCAGCAGTTAAAGACCTTGATGTGATTGTTGACCCCAGTGTCTCATTTGCAACTCACATACATAATATTACTTGGATAGCCTACTTTCATCTCAGAATTACTGCTACGACAAATATGTCACTGCATGTTGTATGTTGCACATATGTTTGCATGTTTTCTTTTTTTTTTTTACTTCAAGATTAGATTATTGGATTACTGTCTGGATGTCCTAACAAGTGAATAAACAAGCTCCATTTAGTCTATAATGCAAATGCAAGAGTCCTTAGTAGAACCAGAAGTTATGACCACATCACCGCTTTTCTTATACACACTGCACTGGCTCCCAATTAAATTTTGCACTGAATATAAAATACAACTATTGACTGATAAAGCAATGAATGCTCTTGTGCCACATTATCTTAGCAAACTCCTCATCTTTTATGATCCATCACATCTACTTAGGTCATAAGTGCAGGGCATTCACTGATACCTTGAATAATGAAAACTACTGCAGGAGGCAGAGCTTTCTCTTACAAACCCACACAGTTATGGAACGGTCTTCCAGTTAATGTTCAGGATCAAACACAGTCCCAGTGTTTAAGTCTAGGCTCAAATCATTCTTGTTTAGTCAAGAATTTTGTTATCAGATAAAGGAACTGATCTGGGGGTTCTCAGGCTTAGAGAGTTCTGGTAAACTGGAATGATTGGATGGTGTTACTTCCCCATTTTCACACATTCACTTAAGTTCATACAACGGTAGAGCAGTTGATTTCCTTATATCACAGGGTGTCCAGTGCCTGTCTTCCTTTTGATTCTGGCTTTTTAATTATGCTGTCATAGTCAGTCATGCCGGAGTCCCTGCTTGTACCTAGCACTGATAATCTCTGCACTTAAATATTATATTTCAGTGAGCATACCAAAAGACCCCCTTTGTGTTTTTTTGAAGTACACAAGCTAGTTCTGAGACACACGTAATACTGATTCTTCTGCTCTTCAAACTTTGTGATCCATCCTCATGTGCTACTGCTGGTTGGAGTTCTCATCTTCAGAAGCTTCTCACTCCTGCCAATGATCTTCCATATGGACCAAAATATACACTCAGAAACTGTCAAGATGACTTTAGACTGATAGCAATATAAACTAAAATGATTTAGAATTACAGTTACCATTAAATCACTATAGTTATAGAATTACCAAGTAGACTTGAATAATATGACATCACTATAACATCACTATAGTAGACTTCATGTTCATATGTTCGAATGTCACTGTAGTTGAACATGAAGTCTACTTAGTTGTCCTATTCCACATGCAAACATGCAAAATTCCACATAAAAACGCCCTTGCTGAGTCAAACCCAAGTCCTTCTTGTAGTGAGGTGAATGTGCTAAACACTACGCCACAGTGCCACCCACAGCAAAACATATCAGGGGAAGAAGAAAAAAGAACCTTACCAAACTCAAAAGCAAATGCAGCTTTACTAGAAAAACCAGTGAATGAAAACTCACACAGTGTCAGTTAAAACTAAGGAATGTTCAGCTTTTTTAAATGATGTGGAATTAGACCTAGAGTCAGCTTTATCACATCAACTGCCCATTGTGAAGCAGAATCAGCTTAAGCCAAAGCAAAACTTTAGTCACTTATACCTGTGTCTGCCCCGTGTCTGTCCAAGTGAGAGCACCACTACTGCAGCATGGAGAACCAACTACACACATAGAGCAATGTGTCTCAGTGATCACTAGGAAGGAACAAGCCTCTTGTTGTGTAAAAACACAACTCCAAAATTTCTTAGAAAATGTCTAAAATAATAATTTGAGTTACACATGGTTACAGATGGACACAGTGGCATACAAAAAAGTTTCACCCAATGGATGTAAGCAATATGAAGAAAGTTGCACTCAAGAAAGGGAGCAGGATACAAAAATTTTCACCACTAAGCTTTTGCATTAGTTTTGCCACACTCTTTAGGAATTGAGACACCAGATCTGGACAAAGGTAAAGGGGGATTTACTACATGACCACAAGCAGAAATGCAATTGGGGACAAGGTGCTCAATACAGAGGAACAGGCATTCCTCTGCCTGGAAGGATCAGAGACTCCTTCACACCCCAGATGAGACTGAACAGCGTTGTGGCTTGTAAAAATTGGCTGAGTGAAACTATGGATGAATACCTTACCAGGTGAACCAAGGTGTTAGAAATTAACTTATCTAAAAGACAGAATAATAGCTGGACTGTGTAAAAACATAACAGATCATGTGAAAGCCCACTGGGTAAACTGTGACACAGGAAGACTGGCCACAGTGAAAAAATATGCTGATCATGATGAATGATTCATGAACAAGAAACAGTGGGAAACAGCTAAATTGGACATTAAAGCTGCTTACAGATAGTCCTACTACACACCTTATATGATCTTGGAAAAAGATGCAGATGAAGCCATAGAGGTAGTTGAAAAGGGTGTAGCAGATGACACAGTAAAAACAATGAATACTTTGACTGCAGAAAACAAGGGCTAGAGACTGTCTTGAGGGAAAGACTAAAGCTTTAACCCAAACCTCAGATTGACTGGAGGTGACGACGGGGACAGGACAAAAACATCAGGACCTAGGCTGCAGTGAGTTGCCCAAAACCTGCAGGCAGGAGTATACAGCATGTATACATGTAGGAAATTTGTGTATGATTAGCTCAAAGGAAGAGGAAATGAATTACTCAGGACTGTTCAGCAGGATTAAACCTACTTCATCCAGCAAAATAATACTGTTTATTAAGCAGCTAATAAGAGATTCCTTGTACTAGGGATGAGAACAGGCTTAGAAGAAAAAGGTGGAAAATGGGCAGGGGTCAAGGGTGCCCAGGCCCTGTTGCGGAGTTTATCTCGAAAATGTTGGGATCTTCTTGGAAAAACAAGGTGAAATGATGTCCACTGGAAGGAAATTTTTAATGGTACATGATAATATGTAAAATGACAGATAAAATATTGACAAAGTTTATATTACCTTCATGTTGAGTAGCTAAGTTACAAAAGTGAAAATCCATGTTTCAGGTACATAAGTAAATTCATTTTCAGCTGTATTATAGGTCTCTACTGGTTTAGTTATTATGCAAGAAGTTATGCAAGAAATATATTGGTTCAGTTAACATAGAAGTGTAAGGACACTTAGCATCCTTGATGTGCTGCAAAGTTACTAAATAAAAGGGTACAGACAATGTTCTAGGCACATCATGAAATTTATTATAGATTTAGTCATATGATATCTGTCTCCAAGTATGCTTTATGTAAGAGCACTAAGCAAGAAATGCATTCACAAGCACAAAAAAATAAACTTTTTAAAAATAAACTTCGCTTTGCCAGCCACGTCAATTTTTCTTATAAAGTGTCTGAGAAAGATATCCTAATTTATCGATTTCTCCAGCCATGCCCATCTGAATTTATTTTTCACCATACAGTCTGCTTCCTTCACTCAATGTTCATCTTTCCACTCTAAGATCTTGAAACTTGCCATTTTCTTCTAACACGTTTGGAGAAAAGCAAAGTCCAGCATTTCATCAACAGTCACAAAATGGTCTTTCTACTGCTCTTACATTGGGAAAAAGCAAGAGTATATCATGAATATTTGATAAGACGTCAACAGAAGCATTAAGAATTAGTCTGTTTTAACATTGCTCGTGATTGGATCAATAGGACACATCGGCCACCAGTCAGCCAATCAGGGATTAATTTACATATTACAAGTCTTCTGCAGTCAAGCAACTGCTAATCGGCGTATACCTGAATAAGTATACCGCTATTTGCATATGTAATAAGCTGTGAAAGATTTATCACAGCAGGTGCCAGTGCAGCAGCAGCACATAAGGGTGAACTCCAGTGTATGTTTGGGTTTGTAACGACTTCCATAAGCTGGGCTCGCCATGCAGCAGCCGGCTTAACCTGTATAACCCCCCCCGTGCCGTGTAAAATACATAAATAAAATACATAAAAATTTCATATTCAAATCAGAATACAATACTTACTGTTGTGTTTAGTTTATGGCTCTAAAGAAAAATTTGTACTTCCTGGGATGTTACATAAGCTCACCAAATTTTCTATATATATATATATGTCAATGAAATGCCTGGCTAAAGTCACTTCATTGAAAAACATAGCAAGCTTGCTTCATGATGGTCATCATGAAATTTGTCTCTCCCCCAGTTACCTTCATGTTCTCTCTGGCATAACGCAGTGTAAATGTGCTTTTACGGATTAACGGGTTTGAAAAGCTAAAATAATGACCCCCCCCCAGTGCGTGCAAAAGCATGTGTTTTCTTTTACTTAAATTACTTACATTTTAGCTCATCTTAAATGCATAATTAAATGAATAAAATAATGTGCATTTGTATCCATAAAGGTAGTACAGGAAGAAGATCAACAGCAAACACATTGGCTGTTGGTAACCTATGACTTTTAATTGTTAATTAAACCAATAAATGCAGGCAAATGTGAAACATCTATTTTAATCATGTTTTTATTGATCTAAACCAATTGGTTTTTAAATACAAGATTTTGAATACCATAATCAAGACTCATGAATCGTACTGGGTGGCATGGTGGCAAAGTGAATAGCATATCCATTACACTGTAAAATGTTCCTGGTTTGAGGCTAGGGCGTTTTTCTGTGGAGTTTGAAAGTTCTCCTTGTGTTTGTGTGGGTTTCCTCCAGGCATTCCGGTTTCTGTGATGGTCTGGCGAGCTGTTCAGGGTACATCACGCCTTTGCCTGTCATCATAGTAGGATTAGGCTGTTCGGCAAATGAGTGAGTGAAAAAGTAAGTGAGGGATTCATAAATAAACATTTTGATCAAAATTTTATTGCTGAATTTTAATGAAATGTTTGGGAAATCCTCCTTCACATTAGTCTTAAATCAATTGCCACTGGTTAGCACTGATATGATAAGGTAAGGGATCTTTATTGTCTCTACTGTTGCATGAACAATGAAAATAAGTTTAGCAGCTCTCTGTTTAGCAGCAATTATAAAAAGTGCACAAAAGTAGATACACTAAGCTATATATTTGCATATACCTACATACACATATATACACATACCTATATGTACACATATAGACACATACATACATATATCCTATATATGCAAACACATACATATAGCCACATATTCACACATACATTTATTCACATATTCACACATATACATCTATCATATGCATATGAAATATGCATATTGCCCTGGGTGGATGGGTTTGTTTTTTTTTTTGTTTTTTTTTCCAGTTTAACAGTGTCCATGTAGGATAAGTCTTTTTTCCTAATATAAGCAGTGTTTCAGTATATGAATAGTGTAACTTCTATCTATCACTGCTTGTGACATGACAGTGTTACTCTGTACACTGAAAAAAAATATTATTCTGAATTTAGGGAAATGACAATCATGGCAATAAAATCACCAATCTGATTTAAGGAGTTGTAGCAGATATTTTTTCTCTAAAAATCAAATATGATAGATTTATGACCAAACCCTGCAGACCAACTTAAAGACTACCAATGGCCATGGAATACAGTAGTATAGAATACAGTGGAGTTACAGTAGCAGATATTCATAATACAACTGTGTTTTGTATTTGTATTCAAGTATTCTTCAGCCAATTAAATATTTTTTAAAAAATTATATTATGGTGGCATAGTGGTTAGCATTCTCGCCTCATAGCAAGAAGGTCCTGTGCATGAGCTCTCTGGTCAGAAAAGGAATTTCTGTTCTCCACGTGCCTGCGTGGGTTTAATCCAAATGCTCTAGTTTTCTTCCTCAGTCCAAAGACATTCAACTAACTGAGTATACCAAATTACCTCTATGTGTGAGTATAAATGGAGGTTTGTCCTAGAGAACAGGTGTTGCAGGGGGTTTGCAACCCTCTTAGGTAAAAACCTTAATTGCAGTGGAAACCATGAAAGTGGTCTCATGGATAATAAGTGTGGAATGGGATAACAATAAGTTATCATTATAAATATAATAATTAAATTAGTTCCAAGAATGTTAAACCAGGAATATTAATATTGGTTATGGAATATTTCTTCCATTGGTTCCACTTGGACAACTAATCTCAGAGCCATCACCAAAAAAATAAATAAATAAAATAAATTACTCCATGGGCTAGATACGGCCCACATACACCACCCCCACAACTTGACTTCACTACAATTTTCCTGAACCCTTATCATGTCTGGTTAGTGCAATCATATAAATGCTCCACTGAACGACACAGGAAATCATTCCTCCCTGTGGCCATTAAACTGTACAACTCCTCCATATAGCAACAACATCCACTCTCATACATTTGCATTTTGCTCTATATTTACATTCCACCATTTGTCATATTGATAATACTGTACATTTTACTCACTGAAAGTTTTATTCTGTATCTGTTTATATAAATATGGAGGGCTGACAGCAAAAAGTGGACAACTCCACGTTTCTTAGTTTTGAGAAAACGGAAATTTTTTAATTTGAGAACATTTGAGTTTACATGGGGCAGTGGTGGCCTGGTGGTAGGGTGCTGGATTACTGATGCCAAGGTTAGGGGTTCAAGCCCCACCATCAATGGGTTGTCACTGCTGCCCCCCAGTGCAGCTAACTGGCTTATCAAATGCAGGCCATGCCTCTCACTGTCTATGGTGATAGGCATGTAAAAGATTTTCGTCAAGAGTAAGCTGCATAGCCGTCTGCGCGTTTCTGCTCTGCGATGGCCTGGCGAGCTGTCCAGGGTGTACTCTGCCCTCGCCTAGAGTCGGCTGAGATGGGTGCCAGCCTCCCCGTGACCCTAATTAGGATTAAACGGTTCAAAAAATAAATGATGAATAAATGAGTTTACATGTAAAATCTGTTTGTTCACTGTTTCTTTATACACCAGTATATTGGGGTAGCTAATCTTTAGCTAATCTTTTACGAATTATCTTATTCTCTACTTGGAATGAAGCAACTGTGTGCACACAATTTCCTCCAGAATCAATAAAGTATTCTGATACAGATTCCAATCCGATTCTATTCTACATGATGTACACGTACACGCACCCAAATGAGGATGGGTTCCCTCCTGAGCCTGTTTCCTCTCAAGGTTTCTTGAGGGAGTTTTTCCTTGCCACTGTCACCGTGGGCTTGCTCATTAGGGATGTGTAGGGGGTTGTAGGGAAAATTTTTTAGATTCCTCCCTAATTTAATTTTACTATGTAAAGCTGCTTTGTGACAATGTCAATTGTAAAAAGCGCTATACAAATAAAACTGACTTGACTTGACTTGACATACTTACCTCTTTAAAATTGTGTAAAATAACTCAATTATTTCACACTCTGAGAAATATTAACAAATTCCGATACAAAAATTGCAATTTGTAAAGATTCCTGTGCTATCTTTATTA
The DNA here is from genome assembly GCA_030014195.1 of Neosilurus mollespiculum. NCBI lineage: Eukaryota > Metazoa > Chordata > Actinopteri > Siluriformes > Plotosidae > Neosilurus > Neosilurus mollespiculum. Next base: position 1,069 of record JAQMYF010040570.1, on the reverse strand, counting down.
TACGCTTGATTCACATTTACAAAAGTACAATAACTTTATTAGTGTGCTAAGAAGGTCTCTAAGTAGGAAGCTTAATAATTCATAGCCAGTTGGATTAGTTTTCATTTGCTACCAAATATTGCCTGATGATATCAAGATGGAGAACACACAGGTTTACAAATATATAGGCATTGAACAATTCACTGAAATTGGGGCATATCCCTCAGGTTTTGAATATTTAATATCTTAGTTTCACAAGGACATAGGTCTACAAATTTGGTATCAAATGAAGCGTATTGGATGTGATAACACGTTAACAATAATATCAGTAGATATAAAAATAGTGTTATTTAGGTCTTTTACATGTACCCTTTGAAAATGTATCCATGTTGTGTTATGATTCTGTTATTCATTCATTCATTCATTTTCTGAACCGCTTATTCCTAATTAGGGTCGTGGGGAGGCAGGTGCCCATCTCAGCTGACTTTGGGCGAGGGCAGGACACACCCTGCACAGCTCACCTGGCCATTGCAGGACAGCAACACATTGACGGCAATCCAATGGCCTACTCTTTTCAAATGACAGCAATGGTTCTTTTACATGTCTCACCAAGCACCTTGCCCATTGCAGGGCCAACACACACATACAACCATTCACACTCACTCTCACACCTAGGGGCAATTTGGAACTGTCAATCAGCCTACTGTGCATGTTTTTTGGACTTTGGGAGGGAACCAAAGTACCTGGAGGAAACCCAAGCAAACATGGGGAGAACATACAAACTCCACACAGAAACTCCCCAAGCCAGGGAATCAAACCTGAGACCATGTCTTGCCATCTCATACACGTATTATAAAAACATGATAATATTTCTAAATATAAATGGTTGTTCCGATGTCAGTGTACTTACTGCTCAAGCTACTTTTCACAATAGACAGAGGAACGCGCATCTTAGATCTGTTCCATTTGCGCTTGGATCTGATTATCTGTGATGTATTACAGAGAACGTATGGGATATATATATATATATATATATATATATATATAGAGAGAGAGAGAGAGAGAGAGAGAGAGAGAGAGAGAGAGAGAG
>JAQMYF010040569.1:0-10734 GCA_030014195.1 Neosilurus mollespiculum | reverse complement strand
TCGCCCCCTCTCTATCTCTCTCCCCCTCCCTCTGTCTCTCTCTCTGTCTCTCTCTCTCTCTCTCTCTCTCTCACTCACACACACTCACACACACACACAACAGAACAGGCTGTGTTTAACAGTACCAGTTTTTTTTTTTTTTTGCGTGAACACACCGTGGAACAAAAGAGGAAGAACGTGTAGAGAATAAAGAAGAGATGACTGAAGAAAACTGACAGCTGTTGATAAATCTGTTGGTTGTGTATATCTCCTCCTGTAGTAATGCTAGCGTGTGTGTGTATAAATATAAGACGTGTTTGTTCAGAGGAATCCTTGATCTGTAGCACAGGATAGTAAAATTAGTGCCTATAAAACCTCACGCCGTATCTTTTCTTTCCATCGTTTAACATTTAATCTTTCTGCGTCGTGGTTTCAGATGTGCCGACATGCTCGCTGGCTTCATGGCCTGTGTCAGACTGATACTATCAGCCTGTCTGCTTTCTGTCTGCGTCCTTCACTTCTCACTGTGTTCAACTCCACTTACTGTAAACTATGATAAGACGTGGTCATGTGACATTGGATTTATAATCATAAAGATAATAATGATAATACAACCGTTTATTTCATATTGCATGCACATGTGTGTTTCCGTGAGTTACAGTGAGTTAAATGACTTTACTAGACATTAATAATCTTCTGCCGAGAGTCACATGGGAGAAGTGTGGTGGTCAGGGGTGCACATACTTTTGCCCATGCGGTGTATATAGAGTAGTAGTGTCGTCTCTTTCTTTTCAGTTTGGACGCAGTTCTAAAATAAAGATTTAACTGCACTCTACAGGAATCATCACAAGTAAAGGGTACAGGAGCACTTCACTTGGTATGTCGCCTCAGTAAACCTTTTTAGGATGTGCTGTGAACCCGACCTTTGACCTATGTCCTTAAACCCTGTAGTAGATCATGGAGGTTTAGTAATGATTAACTGGTGAACGTTTGTTCCGCATCCATGCAGGTGTTCAGAGTGTGCACAACAGTTTTATAAGATGACCTAATGTGACCTTGACCTTTCGCTTATGACCTCCGAACCTGAACCAGTCCATGGGCTTTTAGTAGAGTAATTAGTAGTAGTAGTGGTTAGCATGTCCATATCACAGAAAGAAGGTCCTGGGTTCGAGTCCCGAGCTCTGGAAGGCTGTTTCTGTGTGGAGTTTGCTTGTCGGGGTTTCCTCCGGGTACTCCAGTTTCCTCCCACAGCAAAAGACATGCACAATAAGCTACTTGACTGTTCCAAAATGTGTGTGAGTGTGAATGGCTGTGTGTGTTGGCCCTGTGATGGTCTGGCGAACTGTTCAGGGTGTACCCCGCCTTCAGCCGGTATCGGCTGAGTACACTCCAGGCTTCCCGTGATCCTAGTAGGATGAATCTGTTTGAAAATGAATGAGTTAGAATTAGTGAAAGTTTGTCCAAAATATGTTAAGGGAAAGTTCAGACGGACACATACACACACGCATGGCCACACGGCCAGGATGAGAACATCGTGCTTCTGGTACCGCCACGGTGGCCGGAGGCATAATAATTAAAACAAGAGATAAACATATGAGTAGCTGTAAGATTGGACATTTCCCCTGCAGAGGTCCTCAGATAGATCCACTCAGCCCAAATAAACGTGGATGTTTATTTGTGATGCTTACAGTTTGGATATGAAGTTTCTTGGGAAGAAACTATCCCTTTATCTGCCCGTACGAGTCGGAGGAAGGAAGGAAGTGATTAACATGGTTGCATGGGTGTGTGATGCCCTTAACGATAGTGATCTGGAAGGTTTCTACACGGTGAACATTTGGAAAGCGATGATGTTCCAAGCGATACTGCTACGATGTGCTACTGAAGCGCTGATAGTATTAGAACGAGTCCTGAGCTAGGGAATCTTTCCCCACGGCTCTGCTGGGAATCCGAGACACCAGATTAACGCATTCTGAGCGGTCATGACATTGCCAGTGATGATGACGTCATATAACGACTGAACTCCAGACACTGAAATAATCCAGATATTCCCACCACTTCCCTGTACACTGCAAGCTGTACATAGCAAAAAATGTTTACATCACCAAGCAGTACAGGGGCATAGCGGTTAGCATGTCTGCCTCACAGCAAGAAGGTCCTGGATTTGAGTCCCGGGCTCGGTGAGGGCATCCCTGAGTGGAGACTGCATGTGCTCCCCGTGCTTGCATGGGTTTCCTCCGGGTACTCCAGTTTCCCCCCACAGTCCAAAGACATACACATCAGGCTAATAGGCTGGTCCAGATTGCTCCAGGTGTGAGTGCGAGTGCGAACGGCTGTTTCTGTGTGTGTTGCCCTGTTATGGACTGGTGAGCTGTTCAGGGTGTACTCTGCCCTCGCCCAGAGTAGGCTGAGATAGGCTCCAGCCTCCCCACGACCCTAATTAGGAATAAGTGATTGGCTGAATGAATGAATAATTTTGAGAGGACACCGGAACACTGAGCTACATTTCTGTGGGAGTAGTCACTGTTCCTGAAGCTCATATCAGAGAAATGATCTCAACGCTTTCTGTTATCACACACAGAGTGAACGTGTGAGAGTGTGTGAGGGAGGCTTCTCCTCTCCATGGTTTGAAGTAAAGAATAAAACCTTTGGGGGGCGCTGTTGAAATGATCCATGTGTGATGGAGTTACTGTTATTGCCCCGCAGTGACCCAGTGTCATGATGATTTCCTTTTGAAACTGTGTTAATGAACCATGTATTATACTTGGTTCATCAAAACTGCTTGGATTTTATGTTTAATGGGTGAAATATTCTCTCTTAAGCTTAAAAATGCAGCTCGTTACACTTTACCGAGAACCCGTGAACTCCTCTGTCCTGAAGATGATCACCTCTTCACCTCTGACTCTGACGCAGCAGTTCCACCTCGCCGGATAGCTTAAAGAGACGTCGTGGAGAGAAACTCTGTGAAAGAAAGTGATCCGGTGGTGAAAGTCATCTCCGTCGCTGCTCTGGACTCTGACTCTGACGATACCCTGGGGGACGTACGTAGGAACGCATTTGCGAACGAAAAATGGATAAGTAAGGCCTGTGAAAGGAGACGAATGGATTGAAAATTTTGCCCTCTGCTGGACGTTCTTTAACGCTGTTCAGCAAGGTGGGACTGCTGCTTCACTGTACCTTCACACCAAACACAGAAAGAACGTCAGCCTGACAACATTCATTCATTCATTTTCTAAGCCGCTTAATCCTAATTAAGGTCGCGGGGAGGCTGACGCCCATCTCAGCCGACTCTGGGCGAGGGCGGGGTACACCCTGGACAGCTCGCCAGATCGTTGCAGGGCAACACACACACACACACACAACCACTCACACTCACACCTAGGGGTGATTTGGAACAGCTAATTAGCCTAATGTGCATCTTTTTGGACTGTGGGAGGAAACTGGAGTACCCGGAGGAAACCCATGCAAGCACAGGGAGAACAAGCAACTCCTCACAGAAACGCCCCGAGCCCGGGAGTCAAACCCGGGACCTTCTTGCTGTGAGGCGGACATGTTTTATTTAATTCACTCTCTAACCATCGAGCAGCCACAGGGAAGCTAACAGTGTAGTACGAGCGGCGGAGGCATCAGGAGAAAGCTGAGATCAGGTTTACGGTTATTAGAGCTTATTACAACTTTATGGTTATTAGTTATGACACAGTTTAACGCCAACCGGTCAGTGTTCTGTGCTATGAAGATTACTGCAGAATTGAATGAAATTTGTTCTGTACCTTCACGGTCAGTAGCTTTGATCTCAGATCAAGTTTCATCCAGATCTCCTCCAGATCACGCGTTTGGAGGAAATTTCAAATTACCATGGGGAAATCTCATTTTAACTGATGAATGGCTGTGTGTGTTGCCCTGTGATGGACTGGTGAGCTGGTCATGGTGTGCCTGCCTTCGCCCAGAGTCGGTTGATATAGGCACCAGCCTCCCTGCGACCCTAGTGGGATTAAGGGGTTCAGCAAATGAATGAATGAATGAGGGATGTGAATGAGGGAATGTGAGGGATGAGCTAGCTCAGCTAAACCTATTCACTCATTCACTCTCCAAACCGCTTCACCTTATTAGTGTTGCAGGGAGGCTGGAGCCTATCTCAGCCGACACTGGGCTGGGTGGGGTACACCCTGAACAGTTCGCCAGGCCATCGCAGGGCTGACAGATACACGGCCATTCCTACTCACAGCTAGTGGCAATTTGGAACCGGGAGGAGGAAGTGGGAGGAAACCCAAGCAGGCACAGGAGGACATGCAATCTCCAAACAGCCCGGGACTCGAACCCAGGACCTTCTTGCGGTGAAGCCCAGTACATATAACAATATTCCAACCCCCATCAACCCTAAAGCTTTAAAATACATTTAAATGGTTCTTTCTTTGTACTGTTTTTTATTTAAGGTTAAAGTCTAATCTCTGATATTTCACATTCTTTTTTTAAAATACCAAATTTAGCACAACGTGCGTTAAAAAAAAACAAAAAACAAGAAACAAAAGGGTGTATGGGGGAAGGACGGGAAGCTACTGCGCATGCGTGACAGGCTACCTGCTGCGCGAGGCCGCACTCATTGGCGCAAGCGAATTTCAATTTATGTCCAATCAGATGACTCGGTGGGCGGGGTTTCTGAGCGCGTTTCCAGGTTAGTGATTCGGTTTATGATGATTAAATGTGGATGTCGCGCGCAGCGGGTTCGGGTTCGGGTTTAAATGAAGGGTTCAGGGGAGAGCGGAGGTAAAGCGGACCGGAAGTGTGTGAGAGGAGCGCGGGACGCGCCGTGGTGGTTTTTTTAAGGTTATAAAGAAAGAAAAGTGCCGCACCCTGAACCAGGCGCACAATACTGCACTTCCTCAGGTAACCTGAGACCGACTCTCTCTCTCTCTCTCTCTCTCTCTCTCACACACACACACACACACACACTCTCTCTCTCACACACTCTCACACACACCCAGGACAGCTCAGCGCCGGGACGGCTCTCTTTTTTCTCCAGCAGGAGATGGTGGAGTGTGAGCAGGTGAATCACCAGGTGAGTGAATCAGGACTGGATTTGGTTCTTGTTGTATTCGGTTCCTGTTCAGGGAGATCCCCCTCCTGCAGGTTTCATCCCCGACCCGAATCCTGCACACCTGAGAACCTGGTTACTGCCTTGAAGAGGTTGTTGCCCAGGTGAAGGAGGTGTGTTGGCTGTAGGTTGGAGGTGAAACCTGGAGGAAGATCTCAGGGTTGGAGATAAAGGGTCCTGCGCGCGCCTACGAGTCAACTTACAGACTCGACTCTTTCGACCTCCAACTTGATTCAGTTCACGGTCAGTGTTTACACCCCCCCCCCGCGCCTTTTTGTTTTTGTTTATTATTAAAACGGTTAGATTGGTAAGATCTGATAAGTGAAATTCTCACTTATCAGAAGTTATTTATTTTGTCTGTTTGTGTATGTATGTATGTATGTATTTATTTATTTATTTATTTTTTACTATGACCTGACATGACATGACATTTTTTATTACTATAATATAATATATTATTATTATTATTATTATTATTATGGTTCTACAGCACTGTGTAAAAGTCTGTGCGTCCTGTTTGTAATATTAATGTTTATTAATATATCTGATTAATGATAATTAATGTTATTGATTTCTGTTTACTGATTTGTTTATTACGGATTCAGTCCAATAACATTTTCAGATTCCAGTCTTTATTTATTTCAGTGCAGAATTAAATTAATTCGTTTATTTTCTAAGCCACTTAATCCTAATTAGGGTCGTGGGGAGGCTGGAGCTCATCTCAGCCGACTCTGGGCGAGGGCGTTGTACACCCTGAACAGTTCACCAGGCCATCGCAGGGCAACACACACACACACAACCATTCACACTTACTCTCTCACCTAGGGAACAGCCTATAAGCTCACTGTGCATGTCTTTAGACTGTGGGAGGAAACCGGAGTACCCAGAGGAAACCCATGCAAGCACAGGGAGTACAAGCAAACTCTACACAGAAAGGCCCCGAGCTGAGCCTGGGACTCGAACCCGGACCTTCTTGCTGTGAGGCAGATATGCTCACCGCTACGCCGCCATAGGACACATACCCGGTTACATACCCGGTTACATACACCACACACACACCGCACACACTTCCATAAAAAGCCTGCTGGAAATTACTGCAAAATCAGAAGCAAGTGCATCAGTCAGAACCTCCAGGAGAACCAGGCGGGTTCTGTAAGGTGTTCCGTAACACGCACTGCACATTTCCTTATAAAACCACACACGCACCCCCTTGGCCACACCCACTCTGAGTGTACCTCCGATTGACAGATCAGTTTCTGACTGTACTGCGCTTTATGTAATGTTCTGGTGGAAATGTTGAAATGTTATTGTGTGTTTAAGGTGTTGTGGTGATTAACGTCTGCGTGTCTCCACAGTTCTGGAGGTTACAGTTAAAGATGAGTAGATGTGTAGTTCTGTTTTCTGTGTGAATCGATGCAAAGATAAATCAGAGATCTGTGAGCGGTGAATGTTCCAGACTTTATTACTGAATCAAACTCAAATACAACAAAACATTTAAACTGATCCCACAGTGCACATTTTTTATATAAATTCTAATATACCCCCCCTTCCCCCCATCTTAGGGTGCAGATCTCTCTCTCCCTCATGTACACGTGTGTGTGTGTGTGTGTGTGTGTGTGTGTGTGTGTCCACATGTCCTAGTTCACACTGGGTTTATAGTTGACCATATAAAGTGTATCTGTGCTTTATGACTGCATGCTTCACTGCCAGATGTGCTTACACACACACACACACACACACACACACACACACACATTGTGCGGTGATATGCATGTGACCAGTTTTCCTCTCTGAGCTCACAGAGAGGAAGTGATCAAATGAAACACAGATCTGTGTATGAAGAACTCTGGAATGGTGTGTGTGTGTGTGTGTGTGTGTGTGTGTGTGTGTGTGTGTGTGTGTGTGTGAGAGAGAGAGAGAGAGAGAGAGAGAGAGAGAGAGAGAGCGCGATGGATTGGTTATGTGGACAGACCGTTGGGTGTCAGATTGGTGGATTGAAAGTTCCACAGATGTTTGGACAAACATGAAGGTGTGTGTGTGTGTGTGTGTGTGTGTGTGTGGACAGAGACACGCCCTCAGAAAGCTGTATATTTCATGTTGTTCTGCTGTGACGGTGATGGATTAAAATTGCAAAGAGTTAATAATTACTCTCGTGCTGACGTTCTACGGTTGATGCTAATGTTCGGCGGCGGCTTTAGTGGGCGTCACAACCTTCAGATGAAGGTGCTGTGAGCGGTGGTGACGTTGCTGAGGGCGGCGTTGCCCAGCGTTGTAGGAGGCGACACTGTTTTCCACAGGACTGAAATACACTTGTGGTAATAGCCGGGGAAAGAGTCGACGTTACCTGGAATCTATTCCTCTCTCACAGATTTAAATCTGTTCCTCTCATTTGCCTTATAAGGAATGAAGAGTAAGAGCCTCAGAATTAATAAACAAATTGTCTGATCTCTAATAATTAAAAATTACAGGATTCATTTCTGTTTCACGGCGGCACGGGCTCGGGGCGTTTCTCCCTGTGCTTGTGTGGGTTTCCTCCGGGTACTCCGGTTTCCTCCCACAGTCCAAACCCATGCGCAGTAGGCTAATTGGCTGTTCCAAATCACCCCTAGGTGTGAGAGTGAGTGTGAATGGTTGTGTGTGTGTTTCTGCGCTGCGGTGGTCCGGTGAGCTGTTCAGGGTGTACCCAGAGGGGATAGTTCCTCCAACACTTTAAAGAACCATAAAAGGTTCCTCTGGTCCGAGAGCAGCTCATGTTGTGGACGAGCAGCCGGACTCTGATGCCGTATTATGGAGTGTAATGATGCGAAGGTTTGGGATGAAACTCCGGGTGATGAACACTTGATCAGCGTGAACCGAAGGAAACAGTATATACTGCACATACCTCCAGGTTATATCTAGTGCAGCTGTGTGCGGTTTGGGACGTGACCCACGGCGTCTCGTGTGCGAGGGTGGAGAAAGTGATGCAGGCTGAACATTTCAGATCATGAAACTGGGGATGGAAATAATGAGTGAAGACAGGAACTGTGGGGTTACATGGAAGGTTCCTGTTGTAGGAAACAGTTTAAAATGACACGGTTGTTATTTCCTTTAACTCTTATATAAACCACGTGTGAGTGTGCGCTTGTAAACAAGCCTGTGGGTTTACTGAGGGCTCTTCAGCTCGTTCCTCTCCAGGAACGTTTGGGTTCCATGTAGAACCGTGCAGCAGGTGTTTGGTTCCCAGGAGAACTGCGAGCCATCGAGGCTGTGGAACCATCCGGAGTTCTTGTGGATTGAAGGACCTGCCGTGTGAGTGGGAACGAATTCTCTGTCCCTCCTTTCCTTCTTTGTTTGAGAACATCATGCTCTGATCCATCATGTGCTGCACACGGCTCGTAAAATACGAGAAGCGCTTGGAATAAACACACGCCGTTTACGTTGCGTCATTTTCACCGCTGTTTGATTCCGCAGATGTTTCCAGTCACTTCTATACGTCTGGCACTTTTGAGCACAGATGCATGATGGTTGTAGAGACGTGGAGGAAAAAGCTAGATAGGAGAGTAAGAGGAGAGTTTATCGCTGCTATCACGTAATTTCATAAAAATATCTTTTTTTCATTCCCTTTGATAAAAAAACTTGCGACTGTTACACAAATAATGAGTGTACCGTGATCGGTCGAACACGAGCTAATACAGGACTGTCTACCGCCGTGCTTGAAACTCTGTGACGCGCTAGCTGTGAAAACTAGCATTTAAAGATGGACAAAAAAAAGCCCTCGTTATTATTGTAGTACAGAAAGTTCCGAGTCACTTCCTGTTGCTAACAAGAGGAGTGCGGTGCGGTCATGCAACAGGATCGATGGGTAACGCGTAGGGGTCGGTATCCCGCATGGCGTGATGTTAACGTCGGGACTTGTTACGACTCGCGCATGAACATGCTGAGCTGGGTTCCGTCTGTTCAGAACAGGAACCGTGTCGGAACCTTGTGATATTTCGGAAGTGGCGTTGCTTTACCATCCGTTAGCGACTTGGGGAACTTCAGCGTTCCTGCTGGTGGGCGAACGCATACCGGAGAAAAGGCTCGGACGGTATCCCGTTCTCATCAGACCTTTTTTATTATTATGAATTTGGGGAGTGGTTTTTCCAGAACAGTCCAGTAGCCTGATTGGACGAGCGGTGTTGTGAGAGCGCTGATGTTGGGTGGGGTTGTGTACATCAGTCAGCTGTGCTCTGGATGTAACATTACTATGCTGTGAACAGCTCGTTACTCTGAAACCATCGGCCAGGCCGTGCGTTACCATGGCAACGTGCAACTCTCTACCCCGCCGTGGCTATAAGGCCATGTGTCTGAACCGTCAGTTTGCTTCACATGGAAGCTAAATTTATATTCATTAAGCGTCTTAAAGGTTAAAGGTCACTTCTGAACTGCTGGGTCTCGTCGTGTTCTTTTACTGAACGTACTCCTGAACCATAGCACCAAAGGTAGCAGAGTTGTGTGAGAAGTTAGGAGTGATGGAGAGGATTCGAATACACATCTGATAATAATTCAAGAAGGAATGAGTGACGTCGTCCCACATGGTGATTCCGAAATACTTCACTCCTCTGGATTCCATTCCACGTACCGCCCCAGTGTGGAGGGACGAGTGATGTGGTGAGGGATGGAGTAACATGTCCAACTGGCCGAGACGACCCCGTCGGTGTTCAGATTAAAGGCCGTTACACGCCGGGTACAACACGGAATTCCAACACAGAAATGTGAACCGTTCATGGTCCTTTACCCAGTACAGTCCCGTGTGCTTTCTCGGAGCTCTGGTTCCTCACTGGGACTCTCGGCAGTGTCCCGACTTGAACCGTGGAATCGGTAACGATGAGGTTCTGGAGACGCACGGCCCTGCACTTCTCCTCTCTCAGCAGGGAAACGTGTTTGTTTATTTATTTATTCTCTGAACCGCTTAATCCTGTTAGGGTCGCAGGGAGGCTGAAGCCCATCTTAGCTAACTCTGCGTGAGGGCGGAGTACACCCTGAACGAGCTCGCCAGCCCATTGCAGAGCTGACACACACACACAACCATTCACACTCTCACAACAAGGGGGGTTTTGGAACAGCCAGTCAGCCTACTGTACATGGTTTTGGACTGTGGGAGGAAACTGGAGTACCAGGAGGAAACCCACACAAACACGGGGAGAACATGCAAACTCCACACAGAAACGCCCTGAACCCGGGAATCGAACCCGGAACCTTCTTGCTGTGAGGTGGACATGCTAAGGCATAAAAAGATGCTGTGTTTCCCCAAACCCGACTGACCCGCCAAAATCGTGTCGACCCAAAAGTTTTTTTGGAACATGGAAAAAAAAACAGCTAAACCAACCGTCCTCTCAGTTTTGTGATCGATTGGATTTTTTTTATGTGTCAAGGCGCCTGCCAGCTGGTTATTTCATTTAGGTGACATGTACCCACGGAGTCAGCCGCGGGCTCTTAATATTTATTAGTGACTTGCAGAATCATCCAATGAGAATGTGTTTTAGTGTGCAGCCAGTTGCAACACTGTATTCTATTGGCCAATAATTTCGTTTGGGCCAATGACATGGAGAATAATCTAGACTGTGCGCCGCCCCCTCTCTCGTGGGCTTCAACTTTCGGTCGGGGGGGGGAACCCTCAGAGGTGGTAGGTTTGTGCTGTTCGTGTT
>JAQMYF010040567.1:0-10744 GCA_030014195.1 Neosilurus mollespiculum | reverse complement strand
TTATTCTGATAAAGAGGTATGTTACAGCTTAGTCTTTTAGTCTTAATTTCACAGCTGTTTATATTGAAAAATGAAATTATGTTTTTAAAGAACATGAAACAGTAATAGTTATATTGTCTTCCACTGAACCTTCAGTGCCCTCCACAGAATTTCTATAGGATTACGATCTGGAGACTGCAGACTTAAGGTCGTTCTTCTTGAGCCACTTTCTTTCTGCCTTGGCTGTATGTTTTAGGCGATTGTCATGCTGAAAGACCCATCCATGGCTGAGGAAAGGAGGTTCTCATACAAGATGTTAGGGTACATTGCTCCATTCCTCATCCCCTACATGTGGTGAAGCTGCCCTGTACCCTTTTCAGAGAAAAGCACAAAAGCACAATGTTTCCACCTCTGTGCTTGATGGTGGGAATGGTGTCCATGGAATCATAGTCAGAATTTCTCTTCAAACATGAGTCGAGTTAAGACAAAAAAAATAAATGAATTACCTTGTTAGGGAAAATTTCACCATCAGTTTGAAAGGAAGGCCAAAGAAAAGAGATGTGTTTTGAACACTGATTTAAACACATTCAACTGTGGAAGCAGTACCTCAATTTTTTACTTTCACCGCACAAACAACATGTGTATTCTTGTGTCAGTGATGTCATTTTGTCCATGTAGTCACATGATCAAAAAGTGGTTCCAAAACTTGGCATACACAATGTCCGAGTTTATATGCTCTGATGTGACATGGAGTGAACGCATCACGGAGGAAGGCACAGGTTTATCCATGCAGCTCTAGGCTCCACTAGGTATCACACACACACGTCTGCACTTCAGCTTAAAACCAATACTGCCGGCTGAAATAGCAGCTGTCCCATAAGCCGAAGCTGAGCAACTCATGCTGGAATACATAACTAATTCAACCAGACCCACTGGACTTGAAACAATCAAATGGAGGTTACATTTAAAATATACAGAGAAAAAAACCCACAAAAAGTCATTAAAGGTCCAGTCTTACATAGGATATGAGTATGCTTAAATATGTTAAATCTTACCTGCTAGGATTCATTAGAACAAGAAAGTATGTAGATAACAAAGAAATAAATCCAGTTTTTTTGAGCGAGCAGCATTAGCTGTCCAAAATGCAGCAAATGTGGTGACGTGATCTGCTACGTCAGAAACTGGTCTCACAGGTTTGTTAACAGCTTGCAAGCATGCAGCCTCGGAGTCAGTTGCTAGTCAATTTAAAGACCATTGGAGGTGAACCTGACATTGATGAACATGATTTAGGGAATGTTTTATTCGCATTTGAACCCATGGGGGGAAGGTTTGGGGTCATGTTTCAGTGAAGAGGATTAAGATGACAGGGAAGAGCGACTCAGAAACTCTGCATGGTCTGTGATCAGATTTCAACCCCATATTGTGTAACCTAATTATACACATATCAACATATGTAAATATGTTATATAGCACCGCTGTTTATAAATATATAATGCATTTAAATCTATTCAAGCATCTATAAAAATTAGTATCTGCATAAAGGGTTTAGTATAATGTATATATTATATATATATATATATATGAAACTTTTTATTACTATTGTAGATGCATGTATGCATGGTACAGTTAATTACAATTGTTACGCTAACCACCCGGAGACAAGAAGGATAAACTTTGTACAAGTTTATTGTGACCCAATGACTATTGCTCGGAGAGCCACACACACACACACACAAAACTAACAACACGGAAGCGGAAATGAAACCTGCCACGAGGGGCGAACACAAACCGACAAACACAAACTAATAAGGAAATGAAACCTGCCATGAGGGGCGAACACAAACCGTCAAACACAAACTTACTGAGACAACGGAGGGAGATAGGATCTGGGAGGAAGAGGACAGGAACAGGACGAGGAGATAGCGAGGAAGTAGAGGTAAGTCCAAAGCGCTAGTTGGAGTGGCGGTGAAAACACGTTTACTACCAACGAGGCTAGACACTGAAGTGTGTCTTGCGGGGGCTTTTATTGAGGAGATGATGAGTTCCGGAAATAAGGTGCAGGTGATGATGATTAGAATTCGGGGGAGAGTGCTTGCCGTGTGTGAGAGGCGGGGAGAGAGTTGGCTACGGACGTAACAGCAATCCGTTAAAGAACTTGATCATCCATGAAATATTAACTAACCTTAAGATGTCTTATTAATGTAAATGACGCTTCTGGAACATGTGAGTCGTTTAAATGGGGCGGAATCGACTCTGTAGCCTTTATGTATACACTGTATGTATATATGAATCAGTGAATCAAGTCTTCTCGGAGTCGGTTCCCAGCCTGCCCGAACGCTGTGGTTGTTATTCAGGGATCCAGTCCTCTCGCAGGAACTTTATGCAAGCTTAATCCATCCTCGGTGGACTTGCTACAACATTCCACTGAGCATATGTGTCTGGTTTTCCATTTTTTTGCGTGCGTGAACACCGTTTTCAGCCATACTGGACATGTTTTCACTTCTACACTTTTGCCGAGTCCAGTGTGTGACGTTTCACGTACCACGTGATCTGACTTGACCTAGTTTAGCCTGTATGGAAGCTGTGGGCTTAAAGAGCCGGGAAACACAAAATTAAACTCAAATATCATAGTGCCTACAGCTGTGGAACATGACAAAAACATGACTAAATATTTTATGTAAGATACAACCTTTAAGAAAGTAAGCACTTGGATTTATTTTATTTGCATTTTAAGGGCAGTTTCTATACAATACATGACACACAGTTAGTGCAGGGTCACATGATAATCTATATTTGATGGTATTCAATGAGACCACATATTTTTTCAGTGAAACCGTCACAATCCAACAAAAAGTCGCTAAGTTGCTAAAAATTTTGCGATATTCACGGCTATATTGCTTTCTTTCTTGATGACTTTTTATGCTTTTTTTCTCTGTATATTTTAAATGTAACCTCTATTTGATTGTCTCGAGTCTAGAGAAAAGCCTGAACCGAGCAATGGCCTGGATAAACTTTATAAGTTCAAGGTCACTGTGCCAAGGTCAAAGGTCACATGTAAATTAGCTACCCCATGCACAGTTGAAGGTAATAGAGAGTGCCTATGCAAAAGTTCAGAAAGCTGGCATGTGCTGAGGAATGACGCCGCCTGTCTGCCTGCCAAGCCAAAAAGACTCCCCTCCAGCCATAACGGCTTAGGACTATCTAGTCTTTGAAGTCACTAATGATGTCAGGTGTATATTTGCCATAACGGGTGTTTTTTTAAAACCATTTACTGCTACTTCCTCCATTGCTTCCCATGTCAATGCACATTCAGCCAAAGGAAACTAAGGAGACACGGTTCATGTGACTTTCAGCAGTGTGCGGAGGTGAGTCCGGCTGTTTTCACTTCTCTGTGTGTCAGGTCCTGTGATAACTGCTTGTTACTGCCATGCCCTTTTATATTAACAAATTAGAATAAAGCACATGCTGATTGTTTTGCCTATAAATCCCGTTACCCAGATCAGTGCTGTACTTCCGTCCTAATAAGCAGCTGCATGTAACAGCAGACTCCTTCCTTCTCTGTCGGTCCTTAAAAAGTTGAAATAATACTCAGTCTAGTACAACTCAATCTTATGTTCAGTAAAATTTCCCCCATTCTGAAATATTAACTGATGTTAAATTTTCCTGTTATTTTTTTTCCTTGGCTGATGGTGGTTATATCAGGCCTGAATACAAGACTTACTGGAGCAAATACTCACTGGTCGACCTAAGATAAGTAGTAAACCAACAACAGAGTGTTGAAGTGCTAATAACAAATCCCTGCTACAGTGCAAAAAAAAATAAAATAAAATAATTAAATTAAATTGAATTTAATTTAAAAAAAGGGAAAAAGAAAGAAAGGAAATGGTATGGCCTTAAGTTTGAGGAAACGTAAATTTAATAGCTGCAGAAAAAGTGAAATGCAAATAATTTAATTAAGATGTCTATTCAGTTTGTTTTTTCAGTAACTTTTTTTTTCATTTGCTTACTACAAACAAGTAGCTTTAACCAATTTCAATGGGCAAACTGCAACCCCCCCCCCCCCACACACACACACACACACTTTTTTTTTTCATAAAGCATTAGTTTAGCCAACAATTTGAGTAGATTTTTTCAGTACAGTGTAAATTAAATGCATAACTTTATTATTTCCATATACCCAACCAAGCAAGAAATCACTTGATTTTGTCCAAAAAAGCCTGCAATAGACTTACAAAATGAACTTATAAATTCAGTTTTACAGAACATAAGGACTGTGGTTTGTGATGTTATTTAACTTAACTTATGGTTAAAATCGTACAACTTTATTTTTAAAATAAAACGTAATATTTTAAAATTATTAAGAAATAGTTGAGGCAGAAACAACATAATTACTAACTATGCCAATTGGAAATGTTTAACATAATCAGTGATAGTCTAAATACATTATATTTTTACTTCATTATAATAGCTAAAATCAAGTTGATGTAAGGGTATTAGTCAGTAATAAGCAGAGAATAATATCATACAGGATGTGTGAGGATGTGTGTGGTAATCTGATCTTTATTTATTTATTTATTTATTGTTAGACAGACTAGCCATGTGTGCATATAGAACATTTTATCTGTGCATGTTAGTGTGTTACAGTCCCTTCTTTTCCTCCCTATAGGCCTTATTCACATTGTCGCAATTTTCTTTTGATATCACTTTTAGGGTGGGAAACTCAAATTGCTCCGATAATGTCATACTCCTGTTCACATTTTAGTTAAATATCAAGGTAATCCGACTATTAGATACAGATGTAATCTGATATTTATTTCATCAGCTTTCTTGTGCATGTGCAATTTAAAAAAAACAATGAATGAGTGAAGTCTGTTGTGAAGACATCAGGCCATATTTCAAGGTAAAATGATTTATAATTGGTTAGCTAGTGTTTACAATAGCTATCCTTTCCCTAGCTTACATTACTATCTGTATGTGCTACTAAATATGACAGGAAAGGTCTAAAATAATGCTTAATTAATAATGCATATCTTGAATATTTGTTCAAGGCTGGAAATGAAACCCTGTATTTTATCAAACTAACAAAATGATGTAATGTTACAAAACAAAGCAGCCTTGTCAGGCCATACACTGCAAAATGGTTCCACAACAATTTTGTATTGGTTGTGTTGGTTGTATAACGTGACACATGAAGTGTTGCAGTTTGAATATTGTCACATAGTTCACTGACTTCATCAGACAATTTCTGTGGTTGTGTGAAGAGACAGTAAGATAGTAAACCCAACACTGGGAGCTTGGGATTGTGTGAACTTTTACTTCCAGACTTCAATAAGTGAATTTTCCCAAGATATGCACTGATGCCTCAAACAATTTATACCATTCCTATTGTGTTATTAGCTAGGAAGTGGTTAAATATAAAAGCTGGCTGCTACATGTCAATGGTTAATTAATGATCAAAAATGCTCTTTTACTATGTGGCCCAATATCCCTCCAGATTCTTGCAATCCATTGTTTCCAAACAATTAGGAAATTATGCAATTATAACAATAATATAGCATGCAAATAAGAACACAGAAGTTTGACATCATCCTAGCATTCAAGCTCTCCTCCCCAAGAGCGACATCACACATGATAAAATTTACCTGTCTGTCCAATTAGTCAAGGTGAACTGAAACAATAAGGTAAGAAAGTGACTCTGATGTACTAACAGTCTCACTGCCAACTCTGCCACAAAACAAAAGCAAACAGGGAAGCTCAGATTACATCACTCTCTGTTCAGGACATAATTAGTCCACCATATGTTCACAATGGAAATTGTTTTATCGCTACATTCAAAACATATTATTTTACCTTTAAATGTTTCACCAAAGTATCTGGACTAACAAAATGTATATAGTAAAGCCACTTTCTTTGTTTTTCCAGTGTTGCACTGCATGTGGAAGTGCAAAGATTGTGGTTGTAAGTTCTGAATTGTTCAAGCACTACAAACTGAATCATAGGCTTTAACCATATACTTCTGTATGCAGATTGTAGACTGCTTTGAAGACCCACTTGTCAAGAAATCACCCTGCCCACCGAACAGTGACCAAGGCCTTATCCACGTTTAGATGCCACACTTGTGGTCATAGTCAACTCGACACAGAAAGGGAATATTTTCAATACATTTATCAGCATCTTAAAAATAAGGAGATTGCAACAAGAATGTTCCTGGACTGTGAGTACAAAATAAATCTGTGAGAACTTCAAAAGTCATAAATACAGAAAACACTTTGCCACAGAAAATATCTTTAAGCCTGGGATAAAAGTTGTTGAAGCTTCTTGTGCCAGTGTTACCAGAAAATATAGAGTGAAGACAGTTTAGATTTTTCTTTTGACAGCAGAGACTCTGAAAACTAGGAGAAGAACATTGAACTTAAATTTTCGTCAGTTTTCCTTCATTTAGAAAGCATCTATCTTGTTTCAAGTGCAGCTACAGATGGACTTTTGCAGGAGTGAAACTGTTTGATCCAGTCATTCCTGTTGGTGAGAATCTGGAAAGCCTTGAGAAACAGCGGTCTGCTTTTACTTTTTTTACTTCTGTCTGTGATTAGGATAAGAATCAATGAAAGGTTCATTGCCGACAAAATGGCATGCACGTTTGCCTCCAGACAGCAGGAGGTAGTAATCCAAGAGCTTAGCATTAAGGACAGATGGCCTGCACTGTTCCAACAGAGTGAGGTAATGATCAATTGCAAAGTAGGAGAAACACAGGAGAAGACTGCTGATAACATGGACACTTTGGAGCAGGTAGATCCATATGAACAGATGAAGCCCAAAGTGTTTGGATGACCAGAAGCAATGTCACGGTCATATTTTATACATTGCTAATATACATTGTTATATGCAGGCAAGAACTGTCTTTGATATAAAGAGCATGCATTTTAGCAACTTAAGTGTAAGGATGACCACTAGTTTTGCAAAGTTAGGTAAATTTAGCTGATTTTTTTTTAACCCAATATCCTATCAGAATGGTTTTCATGTGACTTTGAAGAGAGTAATCCATTTTATTTTTCTAAAATTTAACACAAATATACTGATGCTGATAATAAGTAAAACAAACAACAACAAAAAATCTGATCAGGCCTGATATGTGAGTAGGATAATTGCTTTTTCACTTCTCATGTTACATTTTTATTCATTCATTTTCTGAACCACTTAATCCTAATTAGGGTTGTGGGTAGGTGGGTGCCCGTCTCAGCTGACTCTGGGCAAAGGCACAGTAGACCCTGGACAGCTCACCAGGCCATTGCAGGGCAGAAACACGCTGACGGCAATGCAGCCTACTCTTGACGAAAATCAGCAATGGTTCTTTTACATGCCTCTCACCACAGACAGTGAGAGACATGGCCGGCCTTTGATAACCCAGTTAGCTGCACTGGGGGTTACATTTTTATATATTTTTTTAATTTATATGTTTAAATTTACTTTTTGTTTTAAAAGCAAAGATGTCTGTTTTAACATGGGTGAACATTTAAATTTAATCAGTTCATGTTGTGCTATGGTGTTTTACACTGAGGACATCAACCTGCTGCGTGAATGTGTTTTGAAAGCACTTATCATTTTCCTGCGAGAATATCCAGATGAGTTGATCAAAGAATATTTCTTGTTAGTTCACTGAATGCTTTTATAGGGAAACATTAAAGTATACACGACTTATAGAAATGCAGCAAAAAATATTTTTCCACAAATATAATGCCTTAAGCCTGGTTGGATTGATCATGCATTTCTTCCACATACAGCCATGCAATGGTACAAAACAGTACACTCACACTGTCTCAACAAACATTTACACAATTCTGACTGTAGCCATTCTCACCCCGATGTTTCTGTTTCATCTTCATACCATATTTTACAAACCATGTTTATTTTGGAATCATTAAAATAAAGTCTTGATGGTTTTGTAGCGGTTGTGCAGCCTTAACAAAAATCTTGAATAAAATGCAGTAGTAGACCGTTTATCTTGCTCTGATCAGATGAGGCTCAGAATAATCATTTACTAATGACTGTGGGACACAGTGCATCAAGTGCAGTTTGATTCATAATTAGTGCATATTTACTAGATTGTAAAGTGATGTGGTTCACATTTGACGTTCTCTAAAAAGATCGTCTTGCAGCTTGAGCCACACGATGTCCCCCAAAGTCCAAAATACATATGGCAGACTTCAGAGCATGCTGTAAGGTCAGAATGTGATACATTGCTTCTCTGGCCAAAGTTCCATGTTTTGGAAGGACAGTGTTGTTTATAGAGTTCAAGGTGTTTATAGAGTTCAAATTCAAGATCATTTTAACTAAAGTAGTTTATAATTAAAGAGAAACACATTTGCACACTGTTCACATTGTGTTGGAAAATTTTACTTAGACCTTTGACATGACATGTGCTTCAGGATAACAGTGATGGTTTAATCAAGAATCTACAGATTAGGGAAAAGAAGCACAAAGACAGGTAATCAAGTAATGGCTGACTGGCTCAAGTCACATGAGAGTGTTGTGATACCACAGACCTTAGTACACTATAAGAGAGGGACAGTGAAAGGAGAAAAGCACACCTCTCATATGCTTACTCTATTGTAGTTCTGACGGGTGTCTATCTGCAAAGATAAATAAATTATTGCTTGCTGTCATAAGATGTGTATCTTTGTTGTTTAATTTCAGATTTTGTACAATTTCAACTACAACATGTAGATAAAAAATTATTTTTGCACCTCATCAAAGAGTAATTCTGAGTAGTTGCCACGACTTGAAACCAGTAGAATCTCTGAAGGTGTGATTATAATTAGTTTTCCCTTGCTAAAAATTTATGTATGTATGTATGTATGTATGTATTTATGTATTTATTTATTTATATTTGTGATCTCTTGACCTTAAATAAATGCCTTGTCTGGATGCACTGTTCAGCTGAAACAACTGTGATTCATTTCACAATTTGTCATGCGGTACTTCACTGAGACCGATCCTGGTGTCCAGCCTGGAGACTTTATTGTTAACTGAATAAGGATATTTGTAGCGGGTGCAAATAGGCGCAGTGCCTTTAAGGGACGGAGTTTCCCATGAACGCGCATAGAGGGACATGAGCGGGGAAAGTTAAGTTAGTGGTTAAAAGTAATTACAGACTTGACTTCAGTTTTCTTTAACTCAAACACTTGACTTTGTAGGTCCAGTTATTAATCACGTCCTCTCACAGTGCTGAAAATGAGACTCAGATTTCTCCATAAACCAAGAATAAAACTAAACTCACCAGAGAGGAACACTGCAGGCTGTTTATGAAGGACCGCAGTCATCTCAGACTCCACACTTCCTTAAAAGGAGGAGTTCTAGAGAGACACGTTATGACCTGTTACAGTCATCATTTACATCAGAAACAACTCACAACACTTAAGAACTACAAGATCATAACATCACACAACATACAGAATGCTCTAATTCCCAATGAACTGGAACTGGAGCTCAGGAAAGTGCAATCTTATGAACTACAAAAATACTAAGCTTTATTCTCAAACTGTGAGGTGTGAAGGAATGGCAGGATGGATTCAGTAAATTACAAAATTAATAAAATTAAAAAACAATAATAATAAACAAAAAATAAATAAATCATTGTAACCATTGAAAGCAAACTATTTGTTGGAAAGCACCCTTTTTAAATTTAACTAGCTATTATTAACAATATTTAAAATAATGAAATAAAAATTTTAAATATTATTATGGGCGACAAGATGGTATAGTCATTTGCATGTCCGACTTACAGTGAGTGAGAAGGTCCTGAGTCCCAGGCTTGGCAATGGCATTTCTGTATGGAGTTTATGTTATCCCTGTGCTTATGTGGGTTTCTTCTGGGTACTCATGTTACGTCCCGATGGGCTGTACGGACGGGAAAAAAAAAAAAAAAAAAAAAAAGAACATTTTATGTTAACCAAAAACATTTTTTTATACATTAAACGATTTGTCAAGAGTTCTCAATCCACAAGTTACAACTTGGCAGATATAAATAAGACCTTTTCTTACGGCTTGTAGGCGGTAGTTCAATATCAGCTGGATACAATTTCCGTTTCCACAAGGTAGTTCAGTTTTTAAGAACGCAGCTCAGAAACTCCACTTTTCAGCAAAGAAATAATTCCACAACAGCAAAATTAATCCACACAAGGATAATTCCCTAAGCGACTCATTTTATATATTTACTATATTTATATGAGAAGTTTTCAACCCCCTCGCACATTCCGAAAATCACCACCTTTCTCCCAGGTACATTGAAAAAAAAAAAAAACCTTGGGTCACGCATGCGCACAGTGACACTAACATTTAACATGTTAGTGGTAACACCAAAATAATCACATGAATCTGCAAGCAATATACCTCTTTTTTCTATACATGTTTGGGAGGCTTATAAGTTGCAGACTGGCTTCTCTGTATTGTAATCGCGAAGTGTGCGTCGGTTAGAACATAATCTATGAAGTTCCCCCAAGACTTAACTAAAAGAATGAAGCAGGAAACAATCCAGCCTTTTTATGGTGTTTTAATCCAGCATAGATAGTTCTCAATTACAGAGCAGGAGGTTGTGGGCATAGGTGTGTGTATACATGTGTGTGTGTGTGTGTGGTTCTGGAATAAAACCAAATAATGACAGCCATCAATCAAACAGCTCACACTGTGTTTAGCCCTAGCACACAATCCAAAATACTCTAAATGTCATTAACATAAACTAATATGTGAAACATCATATACATCAGAAATA
>JAQMYF010040566.1:0-10746 GCA_030014195.1 Neosilurus mollespiculum | reverse complement strand
TGAGCTGTACCATGCATTTATACATGCATCTAAAATAATAATAATAATAAAAAGTTTAATATATATAATATATACATGGTACTGTGCCATATTTATGTAGCTAAAGTAGCCATATTTATGTAGCTAATTTTTATAGATGCTTGAGTAGATTTAAATACACTATATATTTATACACAGTATAGTTACGTGATATATTTATATATGTTGGTTTGTGTATAATTAAGTTACACAATATGGGGTTGAAATCTGATCACAGATGATGCTCGCCATGTAGTGTTTCCGAGTCGCTCTTCCCTGCCGTCTTAATTCTCTTCACTGAAACATGACCCCAAACCTCCCCCATGGGTTAATATGCGAATAAAACATTCCCTAAGTCATGTTCATCAATCTCAGGTTCACTGACATCGCTCCAGTGGTCGTTAAATTGACTAGAAACTGACGAGGCTGCATGCTTGCACGCTGTTAACAAACCTGTGAGACCAGTTTCTGACATAGCAGATCACGTCACGACATTGGCTGCGTTTTGGAGAGCTAAAGCTGCTCGCTCAAAAAAGCAGGATTTATTTCTTTGTTATCTACATACTTTCTTGTTCCAATGATTTCAACATGCCTAGCAGGTAAGATTTAACATATTTAAGCATACTCATGTCCTATGTAAGACTGGACCTTTAAGTAGAAGTAGTAAGGTAGGGGTTGAGTAGCAGTAGTGAGGTAGATGTTAAGTAGCAATAGTAAGATAGGGTTTAAGTGGAAATGGAGAGTTATAGGTTAAGTAGCAGTAGTAAGATAGGGATTAAGTGGAAATGGAGAGTTATAGGTTAAGTAGCAGTAGTAAGGTAGGGGTTAAGTGGAAATGGAGAGTTATAGGTTAAGAAGCTGTAGTAAGGTAGGGGTTGAGTAGCAGTAGTGAGGTAGGGGTTGAGTAGCAATAGAGAGGTAGGAATTTAGTGGAAATGGAGAGTTATAGGTTAAGTAGCAGTAGTAAGGTAGGGGTTGAGTAGCAATAGAGAGCTAGAGGTTGAGTTGCAGTAGTACGATAGGGGTTAAGTAGCAGTAATAAGGTAAAGGTTGAGTAGCAATAAATATATAATATAAATATACACATTTGTATATCTGTACACACACACACACACACACACACACACACACACACACACACACACACATATATACTGTATATATATATATATATACACACATATATAGCACATTTGTGTATATACATTCATTGCACACTGTGTATCTGTTCTGTACATACATACATAGATATATTTATATATAGACACATATAGCACATCTGTATATTTGTCTGTATTACATCTGTATATTTGCTGTTCTGTATAGTACTATAGAACATCTGTAAATCTACCACACTTCATCAGTATATTGCTCTTCTGTAAATTAATGCTAATTTATTCCCATCTTTTTCACTGCCCCTTATCTGTATCTGTACAAAACTGCTCCTAACTGTACATACAACGTATACTGTATATATTGCACTTGCTGCTCTCTGCACTTCTGATTAGACGCTAAACTGTATTTTGTTACTCTGTATTCATACGTGTGTAATGACAATGAAGTTGAATCTAATCTAATCTAACCTTTTGGCAGTATTGTTATGATATGCCTGGTTAACATATTTTGCTGGAGGAACTAGGTTCAATCTGGCTCAAGTAAATATTCTGTGTAGTTAAATAACTGAGCTAATCATTCAGTCACAGTAAATTCCTAGACAGTTTTGGTGTCAAAACCCCATCACTGTGATTAATAAAATTCTCTCTTTTATATCACAAAACAATATATATACACCACTGGTACCTTAAAATATATTATTTTGATGGAAAAGGAAGCTAGCAGATTATAAAGGGATTCCATATGTATCAGTTGTGGAGAAAATACGTTGTATATTATAAACAATTAATTTCCTTACATTACTGATGGACTATGTAGCCATATAATATTATTAAATTCTTACAAGTTGCACAAGTTTGTCTGTTTCTTACAAAATAGAGGTCACTGAACTGTATCCATCTTAACTCAACACTTTAAACAATAAATTTCTATTTGATTACAACAAATCTAATTTTAACTGTGAGGTAAAAGGTAGTTTTGGCAGTATTGCTACTATATGCCTGGTTAAACTATTTTGCTGGATTAAGTAAGTTTAATTCCAGCTGAAGTAATAATTCTGTGTAATTAATTTCCCTTATTTGAGCTTATCGGTAAGTCACAAATTACTACAGAGTTTGTTTATCAAAATTTATATCACAAAATAAGCTCCTGCATATTAATTCCTTTTCAAATGCAGCCCTGTGGTAAACTGATTTTGGGAGCTAAACAGCAAAAACGGATCCTATATATCATCAGTGATATGAAATATATTGCTTCAGTGATTCCAAATATAAAATTTCAGTGAAATAGGATTATTCATTTTTATTAATACTTATTAATATAATTAATAAGTATATTAAATTCCTACATGGGGCAGTGGTGTCCTGATGGTAGGGTGCTGGATTCCTGATCCCAAGGGCGGGGGGTGGGGCTGTCACTATCAAAGGGATGTCACTGCTGCACAGTGCAGCCAACTGTCTCACTGTCTGTGGTGAGAGGCATGTAAAAGAACCATTGCTGATTTTCGTCAAGAGTAGGCTGCATAACCATCAACGTGTTTCTGCCCTGCGGTAGCCTGGCGAGTTGTCCAAGGTGTACTCTGCCCTTGCCCAGAGTCGGCTGAGATGGGCACCAGCCTCCCCACGACCCTAATTAGGAATAAGCGGTTCAGAAAATAAATTACTGAAAGAAACTATGTTACATATACATAAAATAAACATTACATATACATTACATATACATAAAGTTCCTACATAAAAATTATATATAACACATTAGACAGTAATAAATGAAATAAAGTCTATATTTAGTGTAATGACACTTTGCTTTTAAAAGATAGTAGTCTGAAGTACAGTTTGTGTAGTTTTACCAGGAAATGAGCTGATAAGATTTACTGAGCAACTTGCAGAACCAGCCACATTTCTTGAGGAGATTTTGACTCTCACATTTGATTCTTTATTTGCATGCAAAGCCCAGCAGCCCTCATTATATTTTTGTCTGTAAATGTATACATATGCTGTTTTCTTTATTGACATGCAAACATTTTTTCCCTGTAACATTTTATTTTTGTGCAACTAATGTTTAAAAATCTTATATTATATTATATTATATTATATTATATTACTTATATATAAGTAATAATAATTTAAAAAAATGTGCTTAAGCTTTTTGCACAATACTGTACATGTTTGCAACATCTGCATAATCAAGTAGTCTGGTTTATAGTCACATGAAATAAAAATACATGATTTTTCATTTATATGGTTTTAGATATTAAGACAACATAAAAATCATCTGGTTCTTACCAGGTCTTAAAATCATGTAACTCTAACCTCAAATGTAAAACAACACCGAACAGATAAAACATGATTTTTTCAGTCTCTTACATTGATGTGAAGGAATATTGATCCACTTATCTTTACAATGTTGCTTCAGATCATTGATATTTGACGGCATTTGTTCATGCACAGCTGTCTTCAGGTCCTGCCACAGCATTTCTGTCTGGTTGGAATCTTGGCTTTGATTTTGCCTTTGGAACACCTTGATTTTTATTTTTATTTTTTTTTAATTATTTTGCAGATTTGCTGGGTCTGCTTGGGATCATTGTCCTGTTGCATGACCCAGTTGTGGTCTTTACTTGATGGACAGATATCACTATTAACTTTATTAAAATATTGTTTTATTATTACTAAAATATTTTGTTATACAAAGGACAACTCAGTGACTGCAAGGTACCCAGGTCATGTGGCTATAAAAGAAGGCCAAATAATACCCCTCAACCACTTGCTTGATGATTGTTATGCTTATCAACATCTCCACTTTGGTCTTATTTGTTCATAGGACATTGGGCATCATTCATGAATATCTTCTTAAGAATTTTTTTAAATTTCCTCTTAAGAAAATTTTAAAGAAAACTCTACATTAGATTTGTTCACAGCTTTCATGGATCCCATTGTCTTTGTAAATTGAACGCGCGTGCAATTTGCTTATATTATCATAGGTTAATGCCCCTAAATCTCCATGAAAGGACACATAACTTCATGAAGATAGAAATGCTGGAATCTAAGACAAAGAAAGATTTTTACTTCCTCTAAAGTAAAAAGTACTGCTGCTGGACACTAGTTTCAGATGAGATATTCAGTAGTGTGATTAGTGGATATAAAAACATCAGAGTAAAGCCTGTCACACAGTGAACACAGTGAACACAGTGAATGTGCACCACTGAAGAAAAAAAGTGGTTTATCCTGAAGGCAAAAAGCTCCTAAAACAAAACAATACAAAAAACACCCCAAAAAAGTGTGAGATGCTGGCCACTGGATGTGGGCTGGCTGGCCCTGAATTGTCAGAGCTGGACCATTATATCTCAGTGTGCCACTGGAGGTGCACATCGATACTGACTTGTGTCTTCTGCCTGTGGTTTCAAGGTAATGTGCTGACCAAGAATCAGAAGGTATTACTTTATTTAATTCAGGTTTAAGAATTTAACTCTAGCTTTTAATTAAAAGCTTTAGCAATATGTGCCCATTCGCTTTCTGGAAGTAGATTTGGTTTAGGAACCCTGAGTCATGAGCAGAAATCTGTGAGGCTTTTAGTAATTTCTTGTGAGAGAGTTTGAGCAATATTTACTCCTAACATTTCTTGCATTAATAGTTGTAAAAAGAAAAATTTACATATTCAAATCCACAGTGTAAAAGTACATTGAAAGTAAGAAAATACTATAGCTCATCACAATACTTCCTTGAACTTAAATTGATAACATGAAGTGACCCTTGTGTTGGCATCTTTCAAATGGTGGAGCCACTGGAGCAGGGGGTAATCTGTACACAGGGTGAATGAGTGCACCAGTAGGTAAAGTGAAGTTCTGAAGTGCTCCTCAGCACAAAACAGCCCCTGCCCTCTGTCTGATCTAACTTGCATCTAACTGCAAGACAAAAGGGAAAAGTCAGGTGCATGCAACAGCAGGCCCCCACACAAAACCACTTTTACTTACCAAAAAGCCCATTTGCATGGCTCCTTCCACTGGATTGGATCTGGTGGCTGCTTTTTAATGAGTTCGGTTAGTGGGCTGGTGATATCTGACAAAACCTACCTGTTGCTGTATGATTCCTCCACTATTATCGGCATGTCAAGCATCACCTTGTGTTTATTTCTTACCTCATTTTTCTTGTACTTAGGCAACCTATATGGGTGACTGCATTAACCATGCCAAGAAGGGTCATAATATGGTGATTCAGAGGCAAGATGACATTTGCAAATTCTTTCTGAAACTGTCCACAGAGGACCAGGGTGAATTTGATAACATTTTTACATCCTCTATTCCCAGCTCTGCAATCTACTGTAGGCCCATCACCAGAGACACAGAAAGCTATTCAATTCACAATTTTGGGAGCTTGAGGCTTGGTATCATGGTATCTAGTGTGTAGGAACATCAGCCATGTACAAATATTATCATCAAATAATTTAATTCTTTCAAAATTTGTTTAAAATCATCTATAAAATCTCACTTTAGAAATCTCCCCTTCTGCAATTTAGTCTTAGTTTACACAAAGTCCTCAAGAGGGTACTAAAAGCCTTTGTTTGACCCAAAAGGTCCTTCCTGTGAGTCTAAAAAGCATCATAAATCATTGGAGGAAGACATCTTTTTACACAAATCCCCATAACCAGCCTAAGATCATAATATTTCCCACCAGGTGTTCAAAGGAATGCATCTTCCTGAGTAAACTGAGTAATTACTAAACCCCTTTCGTCGCATGGACTGAATGTAATAGAACATTTCATACAACTGAACAATTTCATAACAAACTGTGCTGTTAAACTTGTATAACCCAGGTGTCAGAAATGTGTGGATCTCCACACATGCACCCGCACACACATAAACAAAAGGAAAACTGGGTGTTATTTCTTAGAATGTGTATTGGTATGACCAAGTAATGTTCATTGTGAAACTGTGTATATGTAATTAATATCTGTGGTAAAGGAATGTATCCATGTGATAAATTAATTAATCTCATCTAAAGTACTCAATCAGCCAGAAGCCTATGATCTATTTAGCCAAATATAACAGTACTCATATTTAAATGAAGCTCATGTTCACCTGAACACACGTTTGTTAACTCTCATATGTTTGTTAACTTTCATATTTGTATACCTGGACAAAGTTATGTTGCTTTAATTGTAACAGCATGCAAA
Source organism: Neosilurus mollespiculum (assembly GCA_030014195.1). Lineage (NCBI taxonomy): Eukaryota > Metazoa > Chordata > Actinopteri > Siluriformes > Plotosidae > Neosilurus > Neosilurus mollespiculum. The sequence goes on along the minus strand of JAQMYF010040566.1, from coordinate 4,446 downwards.
CCATGATCTGAGAAGTCATAAATCTTGACCCTCTGGAGATAATGCCTCTGCTCATGGCTGAACTGTGGGCTATTTTCCAGAGGCCTAAGTAGCACCTGATTAATATGCATAAAGTTAGGACACAAATTCACCATCCCAGAATACATCAAGGACTACACAAGAATGGGGAAGAAGTAGCATCAGGATGAGGTAACACAGAAAACAAGGAAATAACATGAAGTAACACAAGGAAAGAAGAGAAACTTCAGGCTGCTGCAGTCTTCTTCCCAGAGAAGTGTTTATCACACATAGTTAAGCCTAAGAGCAGCACAGCTAAAATAAGATGGGGAAAGAGAAACTCTCAAGAGAGACTCGGGAGGTTCATGCCAGGCCAGCTTGCCGGCAAGATGCCCAACTCAACACGAAACCAATGAACACTGTTAAGGTTGTGTACAGAGGGAAAAGGATCCAGATGCAGACCGAAGAGGTGTAGAGCACAATATTTAATTGATAAACAGATAATCCAAAAACAGCAGGCAAACTCGTAGTCAAAAAACAGGCAATGGTCAGAGATATTCAAGAAGTCAAAAACATTGGCACAGGTATCCAAAAATCACAAAAGCTAGTATGAATGGTCAAGGACAATATTTTGTTCAGTCCTGGCCTATTCATTCTCAAAATATGCAGATGGGAGGGGAATAAACGTACTACCACCTCCATAATATCCATTTTACAACTGAATGTAATCATGACAGGTACCAGCAGATAGTTATGAACATCCCCAAGAACCCCCTTGATGACCCTTGGAGAAGCTTCCTGATGAGGTGCTGCAGGTCACCATTTAGAGCTGCCATCAACAGATTCATGCTATTTTATGTTTTCAGTGACAGCTTGGAAGAAGTCTCCAGTCTTCTTGCCACCAGTGCTACATTTTGTAGGTTCAGGATATAGGAGACCCAGAGACAATTTGCTCTGTTTATTCACTTTTCAGATGCCTCCTAACACCCTCAACCATGCCCTCGCTGCCACAGTGTCATAAGGCAACACAAAATTTGTCAGTTGAATGAAAGTGTCACATGCAGTTCAATGGGACCAGTTACAAGCATTACAGATAATTAGAAAGCAATCAACTGCACAAGTGCCAGACCATTTGTTCTAAACAACAGAAAAAGACAGGAGGGGGGCACTGTGCCCCATCAATCCCTTCTTAGATCCTGAAGGGACCTGATGCCCATTCTAACAAAAAGTCTACACACCTTTGGTATATGGCTGCATAAATTTGCACTTTTTGATTTTGACAGCATTCAGTCTTTCAGAGTTACAATCTCTTAGCATAGCACATCTTAATTTGGCAATCTTCTCCCAGTCCTAATTATTACAGCACTATCAGATTGCTGGGGTTTTTCCTATACATAGCCCTCATCACCAAAGGCCAAATGTGGTAAAAAAAAAAAAAAGGCCCCAAACATCCCACCCTGTTCTACACCACAAACTTCCAACATCACAGCAAGGTGTGCAGCCTCTGCAAAACTTCTTAAAGAAAGTTTAAATTTACAATTTTCTTTATACTTTTTTCACTGCTGTTCATAACGAACTATAAAACCAGCCTCTCCTATTGTTCACTGGCAGACAGTATTTTTAAGTATCCTAGCTATAAACAAAGTCTTAGACTTGATGCTTTAAATTTAATTTACTGGCTGACATTCAGTAAACAACTTAACAGTGTTAGCAATTAAGTATTTTAAGATTTTAAAATGATGAAAAGGTACCTCTCACATTTTTGGGACATTGTAATACATTGAATTTTGCAATCCAATTTTGGGAAGATTTATGTTATACATTCTACATTCTACTACAATTTGAGAGCTTGATTTTAGATTCACAAATTCACTGTATTTTTAGACTTGTTAGGGATTCATGGAAAGCCTGTACTGGATGTATAAAATAAATTCATATACCCTGGCATATAATTTTGAAATCGAAATTCTGGGTAAACATCAGAAAATTATCTATATGTCCATCCATTCATTTTCTTCCACTTATCCAAGGTTGGGTCATACTGGCAACACTGGACACTAACATTCAAATGTTACACCTCTGGTTCTGTACTGCTGCTTACTATGTAAAATCACCATGCAATTATTTGGTTCCACCTTAGCAACCAAAGTCAGCATCATTTTTCTATGGCAAAACTGTGAGAATGCTGAGTAAAAATTACTTGTTTTATCTCTTTCTTGTCTTTCTGTTGTTTGTCTTTCCTACTTTCTCTATATGTCTCATCATTTTATTCTATATTTCATGTCTCTTGACACTTTTTCAGTTTTTTTTCAGTGAATTCCTGCCACTCTTTCTTTCTCTTCTGACCGTGCTGTCTTTGTTTAACTCATTCTGTCTTAGTGTCTTTGCCTGCCTGTGTCTGTTTGTTTCCTCTCCTTCATTCCCTTTCTGGTTGTTTCTCTTTTCTTATATTTCTCTCTGTGGATCTCTACTCACTTTATTGCTCTCCTTCCCTGCCAATAATTGAAGCTACTCTAAAGGAAAAAAAAACTCTTTTGGTTGCTAGGCAACTGTATCCAACAGCAGTCACCCCACCTCTCTCTCTCTCACACACAATACGAGTGAATAAATTACTGGTTCTGTCTACAATTAGAAACTCAGGCGTCATCTCAATCAGGGAAAGAACTAGAGAATTGAACACTGTGGTTCAGACATACATCTTTATAACATTCACCAAACATCCACAGGACATGCATACATACACTATGCACAAAATGTTGTAGGGCAAATACACATCATATGATGCATGTTTGAATTTATGGTGCTGGTTGTGTTCAGCATTTCATCTGGGCAAGTAAACTGTTAGGCCCAAATGTATTTGTACAAAGTCACAATATTTCTAATTTTGCCTCTGTAAACCACCACAAATATTTTGCAATGAATCAGTCAAGATGTGATTAAAGTGTTGACTTTCACCTGTATTTAAAGGGGTCTAACGTAAAGTATTGCATTAAGCGTTTAGGTATTACAGCCATATTTACAAACTGTTTGCCCATTTTCAGAAGCTCAGAAATAATCAGACTAACAAAAGTAGTTAGTGATCACCTGATGTCTGCCTGAGTTCCTCACCCTATCTTTGAGGCTGTGTACAGACACTCTGGAAAAAAAAAAATCATTTCAGGTGCTTGTATCTGTCATCTCATTCTTTTGGTCACTGCCCAAATATCATGACCCTAGGCAAAGGTTAGATTACAGATGAACCAGTAAATCAAATGCTTTGCCTTTTAACTCAGCTCCCTCTTTACCATAATGGAACTGCATAGCACCCTCATTATTACTGATGCTGCACTGCTTTGTCTGTCTGCCTTATGCTTTATTCTGTTCTCACTCATGAACAAGATCCTATGTCCCTGAAACTCTTCTACTTAAGGCAAAGACTCCTGCCAACACAGAGGGACCAGTCCACTGTTGTCAGGTTAAGAATACACACCTACTAGCTTCACAGTCAGCTGCAAACCACTTTTCAAATAAGCAAACACAGCCCGATCTGCCACTGCAGCTGTTGGCCAACCAAAGATTTTTCATGGCCTCCAGAAACTCCTCTTATGCCAGAGTTATTACTTCTGTGACTGCCAACACTACAACCTTTTGGCTGCTCAATACCCGTCAGCTGTCTCAGAGGACCTCTGGGAAAACCAAGCCTGGCCTCCATCTTCAGCTTGATGGTATCCTTCACCAAAGGTTTCCACCAGCAGGTTCTCTGGTTGCTTCTGCAACAACCATCTGACCACAGCTCCTGGAAGCTGCATCCAAAATGGAAGCCCTGAACATAGACCATTTGGATGTCATGTTCCCAACCTACCCTGGAATGTTAAAGAAGCAAAGGTGTGAGGTAAATGTTGGAATTTATCATCTATCAATTCAAGCTTATCGGTTTGATCTGACTCCAGTATGTGAAGGTCCCTTATGCACAGATCCGGACAGGGGATTGAGCTAAACGACAAGACACAAACACTCAAGACAAGCTCAGAATCTCACTGAATTGTTGATTCTACCAGCGTTTATATACAGCAAGATAGAGGTGTGTGTGTGAGAGAGAGATGTGAGTGTGTGTGTGTATGAAAGAATGTGTGACAATTGCAAAGTCAGACACGACCATGGCCTGAGAGCAAGTGCTCATGAGAGTCTCCCATGGCCTCAGTCCAAAAAGATACTAGTCTGTTGTTAGTGACACCTTGCTTGTTTCCTTTCTTAAAGATTGGCACAATTTTTTCAACAAAAAACGTTTCCGTTCCTTGAAAGCAAACACTGAGCGAATGAGGAGGAGCTTCTTCCCGCAGGCCGTTTGAGAACACTGGTACCTGGACACTGTAGACTCTACCCCCACACATATACATCCACCTCAGCTGACTGCTGCACACAGACACTTGCCACTTTACAGACTTTACAGACACTTGTCACTTTTGCACA
>JAQMYF010040565.1:0-10750 GCA_030014195.1 Neosilurus mollespiculum | reverse complement strand
CCCGGAGTCGGCTGAGATGGGCGCCAGCCTCCCCACGACCCTAATTAGGAATAAGCGGTTCAGAAAATGACATGACAATGACATGACATTTTTATATGTATATTGACCTTTAACTATAAAGTCCTTTAAATAGTTATTGTTATTGTTCTTTTCTTCTTGATATTGATAGCTTATTCTTCAAATTTTAGGACATATTGTACTGTGTATGATTTTGTATGTGACAAATAAATTTTAATTTGAATTTGACCCTAATTAGGATTAAGCAGTTCAGAAAATGAATGAATATTTTCTTATTGCACCAATAATCTGTTTGTTTGTCCCTGCATTTTTTCCATCGCTTAGCTTTTCCAGATTTGCCGAGAGCACCTGATGAGTTATATCGCGCTGGTAAACCCTACTTTGCACTGTGCGTGCTGGCCTTAGTGTGCTTATATGTTATTTATGTTGTAAGAGGGCTAGCACATTCCAATACAACTTTGGAAAATTTACTTTGAACAATTATTAGGCCCTAATAATATCATGCTTCCATATCTGACATGTAAGTGTTGCTCTCAGTAAGCATGTCCCTACATTATGTCGGTCTCCACTGTTTCCAAGTGCCGCTATAAATGAACAGCTGGTGTTAATGTTGAGTGAAAATAAATAGATCTAGCCATGTGCGATGGTACTGTTAGTGTTACTGATCTGTTTGAATCATCTTCAATCATGTTATGGTTTATGAGTTGCTCTCTTTAATAGCCTGATAACAATAAACCTATATTACCATCTGTATTATACTTTTGAAAATTTGTTAGCCCTTTGAACCTTGGTCTTTCCACAGGTATCACTAGTTATTATTATTATTATTATTATTATTATTATTATTATTAATATCATTATCTTTAGCAGAGCTCCCATGTGGGTTGAAGTGGAGCACCATAACTATGGAATATGGCTTGCATACATAGACTATGCATCCATTGACTTTCCATTAACTTATATTATAACTCATTGAGTTCATTTTGGTTAGTTTACCTATGTCCGCACATTGCTGCTGATGTTCACATGGCTGTTATATATAAAACCGAGTGCATGACAATGCTTGTCAAGGACACTAAAACCCATCTGTGCATAACATAATAAATAATAATAAATGCGGTAGTTTGTTTTTCTTGTATTTCTGCTTAGTTAAACTTCAAATGAGTGTAAAAACCCAAATTTACAGCACGTGGATTACTTTCATTTATAGCATGTAATAAACTCTGAGTATTCTCAAAAGGCTCCCTTACACAGTGCTGTTAGCTCTGAGCCTGCAGAGCTCACCTCACATGTCTGTCATGTTTAAATTATGGCTTCCTATTGTCATTTTGAGTCTCAGACACAGGTGAAACATGCAGCAGTGGAAAAAAACCCTCAAACTTATTAATAACATGACTGGCAAAATATAGAGGCCCATAGATCACTGTTCTGCTTCATGCAGAATAAAGCTCAGGCAGGCAGATGGACTTGGAGGTACATAAATATTTTGGGAGCAGACACTCCAACAATCTAAAGCTTGGTTCGGATGCATGAGCTAGGCATAGTCATGCCAATCGACTAGAACACAAAATAAGACATAAGGACAGGACGTTAAGGGTGAATAGTTGCTGATCTCTGGATCAGGCTGGGCTTAAAATTGGAAAGCAGAGATACAAAAAGGTGTTAATCTAAAAAAAACTCATAAAAAATAAAAAACACATATCAACCAGTGAGGAAAGAAGGTGCAACACGAACTCATTAATTGAAAGATTAAAGGCAAACCCAGGCTTAGCCATCAGTAGAGACCTCTATCAGGAGCTCTGTATTTAGGCAGTGCTTAAATCTGTATACTGTGATGAGTGGGCCTTAGGCAGCTGCCCAGTTTGTGCAAATTTCAGTGTGAACTAAAGCCCATTTTGTGCTGTCAGGTAATGCCGACTCTTTCTAACAGCCACCACAAATATTTTTTAAGACCTGTCGGAAACGCTTCTTGTTGGTTGCATCCAAATACTCATACATACACACTATTAGTACACAAAACCCAGTACATAGTCTGTCTGAATAGTCATCAAAAGTTACTCAGATGACACACTAAAACTGTTTTATGTGAACTCACCACACTACACTTTCAGCATGGTATCCCATAATTCAACTGGAGCCTTTGAACAGCACAAGAAGAAGAATTTCTCCTGGAAATGCACAAAAGTAATAACCAGGTTGAAGATCGAGTCTGAGAACACTGCCTGCGGTGCTTCCATGACATCTTTAATCTTATTTCATTATCCATCTATCTGTTATCTGCACTCTAAAAAGTAATTCAGGGGATCTATTACCACCAAGTAATTATGTGCATGGTTGAAAAATGAAAATATTAATATAAAGTTGCAAGCATTGTTTTGATGAGTTTGTTGACATAATAATAAATAGTTTGATACTTGAAAAAGTCCCCTCCCATAACATGCCAGAACAAAGACTGTAAGATACACTTTAGGTTGAATATGTACAATGCAAATGATATTTCAAATTCAACATCATTTCATTTACAGTTAAACTGCACTGAAGCAATGAATATGGGCATAGTCTCTTTTGTGATATAATCAATAACAGACCCACGTATGGAGTTTGGGCTACACATGCTAATGGGTCATTTTGACTACTACTTGTATATAAAGCTAGTCATATTTTGCAGTGCAGTTAAGCCATCCTACCCCTTACTTTATGTAAAAAAGTAACATAAAATAAAAAACCTGGGTGAACACCTCTTATGTGAGATGATTCCAGTTTTGTAATTTTTTATTTTCTTTCTTTCTTTCTTTCTTTCTTTCTTTCTTTCTTCTTTATTTATTTATTTATTTATTGATTGATTGATTGATTGATTGATTGATTGATTGATTGATTGGCAAGAATGTAAAAATAATGGCTTGGGAATGCAAAATGTGTAAGTCTGAAACCTCTACAGTGTTTCTGTGTTCAAATACACAGACACTGCAATTTTGGATACGTCAACAGAGAAAGGCTCAAGTCAGCCATTAAGGTCAAATCCCAAACCGTCTTGCTGTGGGGTGACAGTACTAATCTCTGTACCACCATGTCGCTGCTTTTCACTATGCTAAGCTTTCATTTGGGTTAAGAGTGAATGGAACATAAAGCCCTCTAATAAAGGTCATAATGTACTGATGTAAAGGTACTTTGAAAAACACTTCTAGAAACAGTTATAAAATAATAATAATAATAATAATAATCCCTCTAACCCTATATTTCTACTCCTTAACCGTCAAGGCTGCAGCCAATCCCAGCTGACTTTAAGCAAGGAGCTGGGTACATCTTGAACAAGTCGCTAGTCCATTGCAGGGTGAACATATAAGCAAAATCACAATGTACATATAAAACTCTTACATTCACACCTATGAACAATTCACAGTAGCTAGTTGACCTAATGTGTGATGTTTTTGGACTGTGAGAGATTGTGTCAGATCACCCAAGCAAACATGGGGAGAATATGCAAAGGCCCCTTTCGGCCATGAGATTTGGAACCTTATTGATGTGAGGTCATTGTGCTAACCATGGAATCGCTGTGCTGTCTATGATCATAATGATAAAATAATAATGATAAACACTTTTATTTTAGTACAAGAATTATATGGTGAGTTTCCTCTGGATGCTTGGGTTTCTTCACATAATTCAGAGACAGATTAGGCTAATCAAATGTTCTGGTTCGGATTGCTTCTAGTCAGCATTCAGAGTCGGCTGGAATTGCCTCCATCTTCTCTGCGTCTTCAAACAGGATAAGCAGTGTGAATGATGAAAAAAAAATGAATGGATGAAGAAATAATTTGTAATTACACATACACGTCATGTGGCTAGATTATCATCATCTACCTCTCAGCAAACCAGTACGGTAAAACAGGTAAAACAGGAATGTTCTTTTCTCAAATGTTATTCTTGGAGTGATTGTTCCTAATAACTAGAATGAGCATGTATAGACCGAACTCTGATCTTTGGATCTTTTGTCTACATTTCAAATTAACTTCTGTGCAGAAATACCATTCATTCATTCATTCATTCATGCATTTTATAAAAGGTTAAGTCAATAAGGAAGTAGTTGTGAAACACTTATGATAAGGCTCTGAAGGAATGTCTCACAAAGGTCAGAGTTTGTAGTCTTGCAGTAGATAATGTCATAATAAATAGCATATTTTACCAGGAAGAGCTGAGATTCATTATGCCTTTACATGCATGAGATGTGGTGATAAGAAAATAAACCGTTTTTGGTCTTTTGCCAGCTTGGGATTATAACTGAATAGTATACTGTCAGACAAGTCAAGCTTGTAGAAAAGGATTAAAACTTCACAAAAAACTGTGATTCTTTAACAGTTCACAAAAATGTTACAGATACTCACTCTCACTCATGCGCCAAACTGCTTCATCCTACTAAACGCCGGGAGTCTGGAGCCTATCTCAGCCAACACTGTGTGAAGGCAGGGTACACATGAGAAACTGTACCAAAAACATGAAACTTGACAACTTTGGGTAGCATTACACAATATGCACAAGGTGTGATACATGCTTGAAAAGATTTGAGGGTAAAAAACTACAGAATAATCAAGATAAAGAGGTCCAAAATCTATAGTGTAGGAGGATAGCAATGTCCTAAATTAGAGTTAATGTTTGAAATGGCCTTGTTGCAATGATTTTACTGGAGGGAAGATTTCATAAAGCATATAGACACAAATAGTTTATGCCCCTGTAAAATGTACATGTTTTTCTTATGTAAAAATGGAAATAACCGAGATAAATTATGTCAATTTTCTGTCTTAGCAATCAGCAAAATTCCAGGAATATTTATTTTTTAATTATTTATTTTAGTGGAGGAAAAAAGAATAACAACATACAACTTAGATGCAATAACCTGTTTGTACGTAGGAATAATTCATAGTGTGACACCAAAGTACATAGTACCAACATTTTTAATTTCATGTAATAAACAGAATGGGTATATAAAAAAAAATCACAAATTTTTGGACACCTAAATATATAGTAAATATATATTTGATCATTAGAACAATTATTTATATTGGCCCAAGTTCCCACAGCTGAAAAACAAGTGGTTTACAAATGGTGTTGCTAAAGTAAAATGTTAAGAAAACCAAACCCTGGTCTTTTGCATAAGATTTTCTAGTTAAATATTATGGTCTGCCATAACCCTTGAGAAAGAGAAGCTTCATTATGTGAAAGGGAAGTGATAAACCACTATGAGTGTATACAAACTGTATTTCTGTCCGAGCGTCCACCACTCTAAGTCTAAGTTGACACGCTCCGTTAAATTAAGCTACAGTTATAGCTTGAGTGGGCCATTTAAGTGGACTACTGTCCATGTCCCAAGATACAAGCACAGGATAAAAATAGATTTATTGGTTGAAGTATGGCGGACCCTGCTATGATAGTTGACTATGTGCTACCTTTCAGCATGTTAGTACTGGGCTTTTTCCACTTGACAAATCACAGACCAAAACAACTGACTGGTGCCAAATTGGTACCATGTAGAGGTGTGAATTTATAGCTCTGTACATTATATATGAGCTGTACATGCTACTTTTTTTAACAAATGAGGGGCAGTGGTGGCTTGGTGGTTAAGGTGCTGGCTTACTGATCCCAAGCTCAGGGGTTCAAGCCCCACTATCACTGAGTTGTCACTGCTGCCCATAGTGCAGCTAGCTGGGTTATCAAATGCCGGCCATGTCTCTCACTGTCTGTGGTGAGGGGCATGTAAAAGAACCATTGCTGACTTTTGTAAAGAGTAGGCTGCATTGCCGTCAGCGTGGTTCAGAAAATGACTGAATGAATAAATATTGTTACAGATGCAGTCATTAAATGCCATAACAATATCTAATTATTTATTATCTATTCAGTTTATCCAATCTCAGCTGACTTTGGGCAAGTGGCGAGAAACACCCTGAACAGGTCTCAAGTCTATTGCAGGGCTACCACAGACACAAACATCTCTGATATCTATCAGAGAAAAAATCTAGGGGAAATCTAAAAAAGCCTGAATCAACTATCTTTATATGTAATTTAAAACTGTATAAAAAATGTTAGCTTTTAAACATTTTAAATACAGTGCTGTAAAAAGTCTTTGTGTGAGACACTCACTAATTCACACTCATTCGCCAAACCACTTTCTCCTATCAGGATCGAGGGGAGGCTGGAGCCAAGAGTACAACCTGAACAGTTCACCAGACCACCGCAGGGCCAACACACAAAGCCATTTACACTCACGCACACACCTAGGGGCAAATTGGAGCAGCCAATTAGCCTAGTGTGCATGTATTTGGACTGTACAAGGAAACTAGAGTACCTGGAGGAAGCCCATGCAAGCATGGATTAAGCATTATTTTATATTATATTATTATTTTTATAATATATTGTTATTATCGACAGATATAATTATAAACAGGCTTATAATATAATATAATTATAAATAAGAGCTCTGTAATGAAAGATAAGGGGGGAGTAAAAGTGAAATATGTAAAGAAGGCAACAGGTAGGTAAATGCAATCTCTATTTCTTCTGGAGTTTATTTCTAAAATGAGCTACATGCAAAATAATTTGGTGAGTATTATGTATTATGATGAGTTGTAAACTAAAAGCAACAGAGCACATTTTTAGTTCTTCCACTTTGAGTGCCTGTGGGTATAAAGAGAATACTTGTTTCTCCGACTCTTAAAACACCTGTTTGTTTATTTATTTATTTATTTTTTTCTATCTCAGAGGAACCCATTGTTGTTAGGTGTTAAACAGATGGCCAAATATTTTACTTTAGTGAATGTATTCGACTCCGTATCTATCCTTATAGTGCAAAAAGGTCAGGTTACTTTATTCACAAACTAGCTATAAGCTACATAAGGTGTGGATTTTATATGTACACCACACTTTTCAGATTTTTTATTGTAAAAACATGTGAAAACTTTGTAATATTTTCCTTCCATTTCATAATAATGTGCCACTTTGTGTTGGTCTATCACATACGATCCCAATAACAACCATTACTGTTTGTGGCTGATAAAAGGTGGAAAAGTTCAAAGGATATGAATACTTTTGCAAGCCACTATTAATAATAATAATAATAATAATAATAATAATAATAATAATAATAATAAAACCAGAAAATCCAGACTTTTGCATAAGATTTTCTAGTTCCATATTATGGTTTGCCATATCCCTTGAGAAACAGAGGTTTTGGGTTTCTGTGTAAGGGAAGTGATAAACTCCTATAAGTGTATTTAAACCATTCCTCTGTCTGAGCGTTCTTCACTCTCAGTAGAGCTACACTGAAAGTGACTGTCATCATGAAGCTGGTGCAAGACATCATCCTGCTCCTGCTTAGCATCATTCTCGTGCAGAGTCATCCTATAAAGGTGAGATAACAGAAATTTCAACAACCTAAAATATTAAAAATAGGAGTAATTTATAGAAAATCTTTAAATGCCTATATATATATAAATATGTATACTCATTTTTCAACATTTTTCATACAGGAATTGGTTAATAAAACCCCTGGTAAGAATCAGACTCTTAATGACTTTTTTTGTGTAATTTTTTACATTTTACATCTATGTTCATTTTTGTTTGATAAATGTCATGTAATGCATTTCAGATAACAGCACTGACGCTGATTATTTCTCTATATCTTCCATCATTGAAAGAGCCAACAAGAATGCTGGTAAGACTGGAAAACAAAAAGAGACAAAGAGAGAGAGAGAGAGAGAGAGAGACAGAGAGAGAGAGAAATACTGAACCAAATGTACTTATACTTAGCCAATGTGTATTTGTGTATGTATATGCTTATAGAAAGTCGTTGAAAACTGAAAAAAGTTGAAAACTGACCATCTGTTTGTATAATAAACTGGCAGTAAATGGCAAGTTCCAAGTAAACATTTAGCTTTAATGCGCAATAAGATTTTTCTTGTAGACTCAACATCAGTATTTTATTGGAAACAACCTTTTGACACATCTTTCAACAAATGTGTTCTGCTTTCCTCTATGTTTGTGAGTGTTTATGCACATGTGAAAGAGCTTTTATGGATGGTGCATTTTCACTGGTTATGGAAGATATTTAAAGCATACACAAACATACACACTTAAGACAGCATATCTAAAAAGTGCATACATCCCAGTGTGAAACAGACAACTGTATTTTACTGAACAGGAAAGTCCAAGGGTGAGTTCACCCTTATAGAAGGTGATATAGTGGTGTACACTGGACTCCAGAATGCAGATCAATGTACTTCTTACCAATGTAAGTGGCACAAGAGCAGCAGTGGGGAGGTTCATGTGCCCTACGTTATTTCAGAGCAGTATTGTAAGTATCACTTCAGAGCTAACTTCAAAGTAATATGTGTCAGAAGTCCATAAGAAGCTTATTTTCAATCTGTTCCACAGCATCCTTTGACAGAGCTGTAATCCAACAAGGGTTGGATTCATTCCAAGAGTCAACCTGTATCCAATTTATACCTCACACCACTGAAGAAGACTACATTCATATACTCTCAGAAGAAGGGTATGTAAAAAATCCCAATATCAGTTACTATTTTTCAGAAGCATATTTTTAAACATTTGTTTTAACTCTAACAGCTCCCGTTTTATGAAATCTGTCTTGGGAATTTATTGCTGTCCAGGTGCTATTCTTCTGTCGGTCGCAAGGGTGGAAAGCAGGTTGTTTCCTTAGCTCACCATGGCTGTATTTTCCATAAAGTCATTCAGCATGAGCTTCTTCACGTTCTGGGCTTTCATCATGAGCAGAATCGTAGTGACCGCGATGACCATGTCCGCATCCTCTTCGAAAATATTCAGGATGGTAAGCAGAGTAAAATTTAGTGCTTCTCATTTCTTGTTAGAAACTTTGTTGAAGTTAGTTGACTTCTGCTCTACACACTTTTTACTGAATTACAGTAAACAGCTGAAAATAGTGTTTTGTGAAAGTAAAACCCTGCTTTGACCCCTAGTGCTGGTTCGTGGTATCTGGTAGCTCAGAACACTCTAACTCTGAACTCTGCTAAATAGTGGACAGAGAGAGAGAGAGAGAGAGAGAGAGAGAGAGAGAGAGAGAGAGATGTTCAAGGTCATTGATCTGACCGTCGTAGAGGGCAAATTAAAGAAAACTAAATATGTGTTTCATATATTCATAGGAAAAGAGCACAATTTTGATAAACTTGACACCAACAATTTGAACACTCCATATGACTACAATTCTATCATGCAGTATGGAAGGTAAAGTATTAAACAATTGTTTTTAAACCAGTCTCTTCAAACTAATAGTTCTAAGGCTAAAACATTAATTGCAAACACACTTTGTTGGTCCAGGACTTCTTTCTCCAAGAACGGGGAGCCAACCATCATCCCAATACCAGACAGTAACGTTCCCATTGGACATGCTACTGAGATGAACTACAATGATATTCTGCGTGTTAACAGCCTCTATTGTGATTAAATGAGTTACTCATATCAACATCAGTGTTTTTAATATGCTTTTACAATCCACTTGCAGAAAATGTTCAGGTATGAAAGGCTTTGCTTTTGATTTGTTCTGATGTTATATTTTATTTTATTTTCTAAAATGAAAAATAAATAAATAAATAAATAAATGAGCAGCCATGTGGACTCATTTTGGTTGTTTCTATTTAGTTTTGTTGGTTTATCAGTTCTGCTTTTATGGACATTGTTTTATTTTTCACTGCAGATTTACAGCAATTAAAAATAATGCATACTAAACAACTGTGTCTGGATTCATATTGTGATATTCCAAATTTGAATTAGTTTATCTGTGATATGCAAAATACCCCTACAAAAAATGGTCAAATATAAAGTGCCAAAGGAAAAAAGCGAAGAGACAGCACACAGTGAATGCTCCAGTGTACGTAATCTTAATATGGACACAAACAATACACTGGAAAAGGAAACCCATGCAGGTTCAGGGTTCAGGGTTCAAGGCTTCTGTTTCTTTACACAGTCCAAAAACATGCACAATAGGTAAATTGTCTGTTCCAAATTGTGTGAGTGTGAGTGCAGTTGGTTGTATGTGTTTTGCCCTGTGAGGGCCTGGCGAGCAGTTCAATGTGCACCTCACCTTTGCCTGGAGTCGGCTGAGATAGGCACTGGTGGTTTCGAAAAATTATGAATAAATAATAATAATAATAATAATAATAATAATAACAATAACAAGAGCACTCGGAGAGCACAGACCTCCACCAAGGCCATTCAGTACCCCATATGGTATTGTAAAATTGTATATTTTTATAAATATACATAGTATAGGGCCTGCCTTGAATAAGAGGCCATGCGCTCGGATGAGGAAGTATTATTAATTGGATTAATTTTGTGATAATTGGCCTAAAACTTGTACAGAAAGGTAAAGGAATGAGATTACACCATCGAACGCAAGCTGGAAGTTACGCTTCGGTATGGTCCAGACACAGTAACTCGGATGACTACATCATCCGCGCTAAAAAATCTTTAAAAATTCCCTGCATTCAGACAATAATCTGGATCACTGACAAAATTTAATCAATTGTTCTTTGTATCATTTCTGTCTCTGAAAATGTCAAAATCCGTTCATTAGTTATTAAGTGATGTTGCTAACAGACAGACAAACAAACAAACAAACAAATCAATGCCGGTGAAACATAACTTCCTTGGGAGAGGTAATAATAATAATAATAATAATAATAATAATAATAATATGAAGAAGAAGAAGAAG
>JAQMYF010040564.1:0-10753 GCA_030014195.1 Neosilurus mollespiculum | reverse complement strand
CACTCTCTCTCTCTCTCTCTCACTCTCTCTCTCTCTCTTCCTCTCTGTCCCTCTCTCTCTCTCTCTCTCTCTCTCTCTCACACTCTCTCTCTCTCTGGAGGTGATCTGTAAATGCGTTTGAAAAAGCTTTACAATGCATGAGTTTGCTGTGGTTATTGATTTAGCGATTCATAGAGCAGCTCCCCATTTCATCAGGAAATATATCACCTCAGGGCCTGCGCTCATTAGCATTTCTGTCTTAGAGCCTAGCAAAACTCCACTCAAATTTATTTAGTGGTGCGGTGCATTAATCTCCCCATCCATATTCTGTCCTTTTATTGGAAAAAAAAAATAATTTATTCATGTTTAGTAAGTGTTTCACTCTGATCAGGTTCACGGTGGATCCAGGAGGTCATGCTGGGAACACTGGGTGTGAGGTTGGATGCCGGGCTCCATGTATGTACTTTATTATCACACTTAAGAATTATTCTACCTTCTAGCATATTTTAGGAAGGTGGGAGGAGACCTGAGGACCCAGAGGAAACCCACGGAAACCCTAGAACTGGCAACCTTAGAGCTTTTTTTCATTAATTATTATTTTAGGCATTTATTTACATCAGGGCGACACAGTGGTCATGTCCGCCTCACAGCAAGAAGGCCTTGGGTTCAAGTCCTGGGCTCAGGCATTTTTATGTGGAGTTTGCATGTTCTTCCTGTGCTTGTGTGGGTTTCCTCTGGGAATTCCGGTTTCCTCCCGTAGTCCAAAGAGGCTAATCGGGTGGTATAAATTGTCCCCGGTGTGAATGCACCTCAGCCTATTCATTGCATCATTGCCATAGGCTTGCTAAAGCATTTCAATGGTCTCCACTGCTGATTTCTCGAGCATGACAACACAGAATAACGTTTGCCTTCTTTCAAACGTCCATGCGCCAGTGTCACAAAAGCTTGTGAGATACAGGTCCTGATGTTCACACGTCACATGGCGTTCTGACTCATGAGAGTACCTCCTCGCTCCGGCTGCAGGCGCATGACTGCACGCACCACTCTCCGTCCCTTCTTTACAGAAAGAATCCCGGAATTTTTTAATCTCACCTCATATGATTTACTCTCTAATGCATCATTGCGTTATGAATAATTAATTGGATTATTTAAGCAGCATGGGGGTATGAAATGTGACTCAGATGAAGGTAGCAGCTGTATAACTCTGAATGTAATGTAGAAGAAAAGGCCCGAGCTGTTTTCTGTCATAATCATTTGATAGAGAAGACCACTGTGCTGCGACGGTAGGCGAGCAGATTTAAAATAAACACGGGGGAGATTAGATGATTTACAATTCACTACTGAAGCTGGAAATGCACTGGGATATTTTTCCGATTTTGAATATTCTGTATACTGAAACATTTATGAAGTTTATATTATGACTGCATTAATTACATGAAAAAAGAAAAGATAAGGGTAAAAAAAGTGCAAATGAAGAAGAAAGTAAAAAGCCAGAGGTGAAGCTTGGGGGGATTTGAAGAACCATAAAATATTTAATGGCCAAATGCTTAATACTGACCCTGGGTTTACACTGGGGACACAATTTCCTCAGGGATCAAGAAAGTATTCTGATTATGATGTCCGCAATCTCCATGATTTGAGAGAATTGTCATGTCATTTTCTGAACCGCTTAATCCTTATTAGGGTCGCGGAGAGGCTGGGGCCCATCTCAGCCGACTCTGGGCGAGGTCAGAGTACACCCCGGACAGCTCGCCAGGCCATCGCAGGGCAGAAACACGCTGACGGCTATGCAGCCTACTCTTGACGAAAATCAGCAATGGTTCTTTTACATGCCTCTCACCATAGACAGTGACAGACATGGCCGGCATTTGATAACCCAGTTAGTGTGCACTTGGGGTTGAGAGAATTGTGGGTTTTTTTTTTTTTTGTTTGTTTGTTTGTTGTTTTTTTTGTCATGGGATCAAATTGTGATGATGAGTGTCTACTTGTGGGGTTCATGATGATCTTGAGAGAACTTGGTGGATTTGTGATGATCTTAAGGGAACTTGATGGATTCATGATGATCTTGAGGGAACTTGGTGGATTCATGATGATCTTGAGGGAACGCAGTGGATTAGTGATGATCTTGAGGGAACTTGGTGGATTCATGATGATCTTGAGGAAACGCAGTGGATTAGTGATGATCTTGAGGGAACTTGGTGGATTTGTGATGATCTTGAAGGAATTTGGTGGATTCATGATGATCTTGGAGGAACTCGGTGGATTTGTGATGATCTTGAGGGAACGCAGTGGATTCATGATGATCTTGGGGGAACTCGGTGGATTTGTGATGATCTTGAGGGAATTTGGTGGATTCATGATGATCTTGAGGAAACTTGGTGGATTTGTGATGATCTTGGGGGAACTCGGTGGATTTGTGATGATCTTGTGGAAACTCAGTGGATTTGTGATAATCTTGAGGAAACTTGGTGGATTTGTAATGATCTTGGGGGAACTCGGTGGATTCATGATGATCTTGAGGAAACTTGGTGGATTTGTAATGATCTTGGGGGAACTCGGTGGATTCATGATGATCTTGAGGGAACTTGGTGGAATCATAATGATCTTGAGAGAACTTTTTGACGATTTGAGTTTTCAGTTTTCATCAGTTTATGACAATTTAACATCTCAGTTCTTCATAAGAAAAAGTGTAGACCAAAAATTAAATTATGAATACCCATAATGAGTCTTAAACACAACTACCATGCGTGATTGAGTTAAAACAAAAGCCGGAAAAGTGTACATTCCACTGTGAAGCCCTGCCATTATTGCGCGATTGCTCTTCGTATTTTGCAATAAAATCCAGCAGAGCCTCCCACTTATCCTACATCCCTTGTGCCTCTTCACCCGTGCCAGACTAGAGTCAAGCTCAACAGGGTCTTCTTTCCCCGCTGATTCTGACAAGCCCATTCCCTTGGCTATGGTTTTTCTAGATAGTAGTTCGGGACAGTGGGAATCTCGTTCATCCATTCATGCGTGTCACTAATTAGATGACGAGCCATTTGGCTACCTTGCTTCAAGGCTTCACACACACACACACACACACACACACACACACACACACAAACAAACAAACAAACAAACAAACAAACAAATAAATAAATAAATAAATAAATATTTTTTTTTTTCTCTTTCTACCTTTAACAAGCTTCTGACCCCTTGCCCTTCTTCTAACTCTGTCAGATGTTCTTGTCCCATCCCACGCACCAGTGGGGGGTCCTTTGGAATTCTGGAATTCTTTCCCTCCATTCCTTCTTTTTGTCTAAGAAGATCCCTCCCTATATAAAGCTACCTTGAGTTTTCAAGAGGTGTTATATAAATCAAACTACCCCGAAATATAATTAGCAATTATTACTAATAATATGAGCAATGATTGATTATTTGTATGTCGCCCCCACCCCCCTGCTTGTGCCTCTATTGTTGGGCTTTCTTACACCCGAGCCTACTTGCTCATCAGGCCTGTGCTTATCCCCGGTTTCCATAGCATGAAGCGACTAGGAGTTCAACTCCTCCTGGATGTGATGCTAATCTATTGCAGGTTACCTTCCCAGTATTTATACTGCTGGTTGGACAGAGGCATGCTTGTGGGTGAGACCTTGCCCAGGGGTCTAACAGGGATTTGAACCCACAACCTCCTGACGATCCTGAGCCCAGCAACCTAACCACTACGCCACCAACCTCAGGCTCATTCCTCCGCTAGGCATTTCATTAAAATGTAATTTTACAGAACTCTCGGTGAACATAAAATTTTAAAAGTCAAATTTCGTTTTGCCTTTGTTCCTCAACTGGCAACCAAAGCTCTCTCTAAAAGCACCTCCAAAGACATCAAAGTGCATACTGCAGAAGAATCATTATATAAAATGATATGTATAAGGTGTGGGTGCAGTTAAACAGCTGATTCCAGATCAAACCATGCAATCCCTACACTGAACAGATTATGTTGGGCTAAAAAGTCTCTCTGGGAAAAAAAAAAGGGGGGGGAGTGTCAAGAATCAATTCACAGCAGTTTTACAGCAGTTTAATCCTGGGATGAACTACATATAAGATCAATTTTGTGAATGGAAGGACATGACCACTCCTCATTCCTGCGTATGGGCCAAATAAATGAGCTTCTGGCCTAGAAGCGCCGAGCAACTCTTCATTAAATTACAACAGAATGGAACTTTCTAACCTATCACTGCACAGAGGGTGCTGTTCCCACTGGCCACCCGGAATCTCATTTCTCTCCTGGTGCTTTCATCACACACTACATAACGGTGAGCGAGTTTAAATTGAACTCTGTCTTTAAATCACTCTGATCTATTACTGTTGCACTTGCACGCCCTATAAAACCATTAGCCCCACATTCCTCAGGGTCCGCTCTCCCTTTTAGCACTACGAGCTTTGAGCTCATTCTGAATGGATCCTGTTTTGAGAATCAGGAGGATTGATAGAGACACTCTTTGTTATTTTTTTTTATTTTATTTTTTTTTAAATAAGTCATCTGTGAAGCACCAGGCGGAAATTTCAGTTCATGGTGACATCAGTGGGGAAACTAAACGTCAGTTCTGTTGGCTAAATGCCCTCTAATTAAATTAGTTCATTTAAACACTGAGGTGTCGGGGTGCTATATTTTCAAACATGGTGTAAGGCATCGTAGAAATTTTCACACTTGGTATCGGATTACAGGCTCAACAGGTAGCCATCAAAAAGAAAAGATGTGTCCTTATAGTGTATATTTAAGTTAACTGAGGGGTGATATGATGGCATAGTGGTTAGCACACCACATCACAACAACAAGGTCCTGTTTCTGTGTGGAGATTGCATGTTCTCCTCGGTGCTTGCATGGGTTTCCTCCGGGTACTCTGGTTTCCTCCTACAGTCTAAAAATTAGGCTTAGTGGCTGTTCCAAATTGTCCCTGAATGTGAGTGTGAAACCCTTGCAATGGACTGGCGAGCAGTTCAGGGTGTACCCCGCCTTCACCCAGATTCGGCTGAGAAAGGCTCCAGCCTCCCTGTGACCCAATTAGGATTAAGCAGTTCAACAAATGGATGGATGGATGGATGGATGGATGGATGGATGGATGGATGATTCTACCAATCTTTTTTTATTGTTGTTTCTTTGGTGCTGGTGCCACAGTTTGCTCTCCCTAATACTTTCTGTGCAGGAAAAATTGATTTGTTTGAATCATTCAAGCAAAATGAAACAATTGTTCTGAGCGGAGGGAAGAACAAAATATTTACTCGACCCATCTTGCTCTGGAACACTGATAATTTTCCTTTACTTCGATATGCGACGACATTATCAATGTAATATTTCATTAAACACCGAACAAGTTTTGCGTATTTCTGTGCTGCTGAAGGGGCGGCAGGGAGGTGCAATGGTTAGCGCATTCACCTCACAGCAAGAAGGTCCTGGGTTCGATTCCTGGGCTTGGGGTGTTTCTGTGTGAAGTTTGCATGTTCTTCCCGTGCTCGCATGGGTTTCCTCCGGGAACTCTGGTTTCCTCCCATAGTAGGCTAATTGGTTGTTCCAAATCACCCATAGGTGTGAATGGTTGTGTGTTTTGACCCTGCAATGGTTGGTGATCTCTCCAGGGTGTATCCTGCCCTAGCCCAGAGTCGGCTAAGATGGGCACCAGCCCCCCTGCGACCCTTATTAAGGTTTAGCGGCTTAGAAAATGAATGAATGTGCTACTGAAGTACATAATGAAGCACTTTGAGCCAATGCTATGTTGATTCCAGCCTACGGGGTTAATATTGGGGTTAATATGTGGCCGAAAAAAAAGGGAATGAAGTAATTTCTGGTTGTAGATATGGTATGTGCGTAAGTGTAATATTTTTATGGAAATATTAGCTTTTGGCATTTCTGTAATGTATCCAATATTACCTGGTGATGCAGAGTGAGGTGGAATATTGTACGATATATCTTCCTCAGATGTCTACTGTCAGGTTATTAAACATTAAAGATTGAAACAGGGTTCTCACATGACACGACATGAGACTGACAACTAAACCTTTTTTAATATATATGCATACATATTGAACATATATATTTCATATTATATACACAGGGTGACCCAGTAAAACCAAATCCTATGGTAATCAAATGATAATTTGCACCCTTGAAGCTCGATTCAATGCAGTTTTTATTCATCATGTTTGAAAGGTCATCCTCCAGATGGTGGCCGTCATTGTTTACACACTCTTGGAGGCGATTTCTGAAGGCTGCCACAGCTCGACGGGTCATGTTGGGTGGAACAGCGGAGATCTCCTGCTGAACCTTAAAGGCTTCAAGAGTTTGGGGTGGATAAGTATGAATTTGAGATTTAAGGTAGCCCTACAGAAAACAATCACAAGGGGTGAGCGAGGTCAGCCATCACCTGAGCTGGAAACATTTCCCTCAGCACGTCCAATGATCTCAAGGTGTTTAAGCTGGCGTTGGGCTCCCAATAATCTGATCATCGTTAACCTTTGTATTTAATTTACCTTTGAAATGTGGGAGTTTTTTGGTGTCACCCTATATATATATATATATGTATATATATATATATATATATATATATATATACACGTAGGCGTGGATAATTCTGATTACAGCAATCACTATAAAATTATTTTTTAATTAATTAAGGGATACACCCTGAACAGCTCGCCGGACCACTGCAGGGCCAACACACACACAACCATTCACACTCACACTCACACTCACACCTATGGGCGATGTGGAACAGCTGTACATGTTTTTGGACTGTAGGAGGAAACCGGAGTACCCTGAGGAAACCCACGCAAGCACAGGGGGAGAACAAATTCTACACAGACACGCCCGAGCCCGGGAATCAAACCCAGGCCTCCGTGCTGTGAGGTGGACGTGCTAACCACTGCGCCACCGTGCCGGCCATTAGTTTGCTCATATCAGTGTTCTATTTCCCTGAATGGGCAAAGCTCACACATACTAAATATTTACTTCTAGTGCCAAGGTGTCAGTCTCTCGCTATCTCTCTCTTTCTCTCTCTATCTCTCTCTCACACACACACACACACACACACACACACACACTCTCTCTCTCTCTCTCTCTCTCTCTCTCTCTATTTCTCTCTTTCTCACACTCACATGTTGTTGGGTGCATGCTCTGAGTATGATGTTCTACCGCAGACCACGGGTGAATACCCTGCGGCATAACGACACCACTGTGTAACCACATGCACAAATTAAATGTCATGTTTTGTCCACGTGTTGTTGTGATGCACAGAATAAAGACCGTAATTAGTTTTCAGCTGCTGCTTTCCCACTGCTTTACACAGGGTATAATGCACTTCTGGTGAGCAATCAAGTAAGATAAGGATGCAGAGCATGGAAAGCACCTCAAATTAATACGCCAGTGGCATACTACGAACCAAAGCATGGAGGGGCTGCAGCGCATCGGGTTCTTACATCATTATCACATTCTTGCACCAGCATCACATGGGTATTGCTCGACAGACAGAAATACCACATTGTAGTTGGGAGGTGGGGATGGGGTGGGCATGGTAAAAATGCAAGTATGGACTTGAGGCAAGGCTGGCTTTGGCAGCTTAGCTAAAATTGAAGCGAGCTGAGACATGAAGGGGCTTTGAGACAGCATCATCCCTCCATGCAGCCATCAAGAACTGTCAATCAAGCTCTGAATATGAAAGATTTATTTAAGAAAGAAGCTGCAAACAAATGTGAGGCTAAAGTAAAGTCAAGGGTTTCAGCGTAGACCTAATAACTGACAAACCCAGTGGGACTCGTTTTTATTTTGGGGACCTACATCTGAATATAAGCTGGATTGTTTTGGATGTTTGAAGAGTCAGATTCAACAAAGCCATAAATAAGAAAAATATGAAAAATAAAGGTCTTTACGTTCAGTGTGGGGTGGCGGTGTGGTGTAGCGGTTAGCAAGTCCACCTCACAGTAAGAAGGTCCTTGGTTTGAGTCCTGAGCTCGGTGACGGCGTTTCTAAGTAGGTTCTGTGCTTGCATGGGTTTCCTCCAGGTACTCCAGTTTCTTCCTGCAGTCCAAACACGTGCACATTAGGCTAACTGGCTTTTCCAAACTGTCCCTGGGTAAGAATGTGATTGGTTGTGTGTGTTGGCCTCTGCGATGGACTGACGAGGTGTTCAGGGTGTACCCTGCTATTGTCCAGAGTCGGCTGATATGGGCTCCATCCTCCCTGCGACCCTAAAAGGGTTAAGTGATTAAATGAATATAATGCACAATGTGGCCAGAAGTTGGGTATGTGGTCTCCTGTTTATCGCACCTATATGTGCCTGTGGAACATTGCTTTCCAGATTTGGTCTCACTTTGTCCTTATAATAGCTGCCATCGTCTGGAAACGTTCCACTCGATTTTGGGGCGTGGCTATGGTGATTTGTGATAATTCAGCCACAAGAGCATTAGCGAGATCAGACATGTTTGGTGAGGAGGACTGCAGGTTCAGTTGGCATTCCATTCATTCATTCGTTTTCCAAACCGCTTAATTCTATTTCGGGTCGTGGGGAGGCTGGCGCCCAACTCTGCCAACTTTGGGTGAAGGCAGGGTACACCCTGGACAGCTCACCAGGCCATCGCAGGGCCAAAACACATACAACCATTCATAGGGGCAACGTTTGCAGACATCTTCATGGAGGTCACATGGGCATTGTGATGTTGGAACAGCTGTGAATCCTTTGGTTTCAATGAATTGTAAATAGAAAAGGTTGACATGGGTGCTGTGGTCGGGTAGGTGCGCGCAGATTTGTGGTGTAATGACCCGAGTTTGTCAGTTTACAACTGAGCATCTAGGAGCATCTACTTTATTTAGAACCGGCGCCATGAGTGAAGAATGTGAGCAGCTCAGCGTTCTGCACTCCTGAGGTGGGCGATGCGGAGAAGCGCCAGTAAAGGAAAGCATGTGCTATAGTGTTCAGAGAAAAAGAATGTGTGATAACCATCGTGGCATTTCTCTGATGTGTTATATCTTCCACCTAAACAGACATATGGTCAGTGCAAAGGGACCCTGGTGAGAACAGGAGGTGTCGGATATACATTATATTATTTTATATTATTGAATACATCTCTAGAGTGGGATTAAATAAATAATAAAAATGCAGTAAATACTCTGATTTGATGGATGGTTAACTGCAGAAAGTATAACCAGAACATCAGGGGAGACCAAAGTATCAGCTGGTGCATGCAGCCATTCTGAGAGCTGATGGGCTCAGGGAGGAAGATAGGGATGGGAGGGGCCAATCATGAAAATCGCCCTCGGAGACATGTTACAAGGAAAATCGTCGGCTTAAAGCAGGTACAGCATGTACGTTTATCTTTACCTAGTCATGCATGATGAGAGCACTGATTACACACACCCTCACACCCACATACACACACACACACACACACACACACAGAGCTCAGCTATAACATCATTTGGCTTCATGTATACTATATGTAGGGCAGCATGGTGGCGTAGGCGTTAGCATGTCTGCCTTACAGCTCAAGTGTTTCTGCGTGGAGTTGAATTGTTCTCCCTGTACTTGTGTGGGTTTCCTCCGGGTACTCCGGTTTCCTCTAACAGTTCAAAAACACACATATTAGGTTAATTTGCCCCCCAAGTTACACAGCTTATAGTCTCTCTGGTCTTATATTATGCTGTATGTAGGCAAACAAATTTCTGCAATAATGCAAAACAAAACCAGATTGAATTTTACCTTCAAAATAGTCACCTCTATGTCGATCGAGAGAGTTAAATCGTCAAAACAACAACAGAAGGTAAGGTCTGTTGGGATTTTACACCTGAGCCTACTGGCTCATCAGGCCGGAGCTTATCCCCGGTTTCCGTAGCATGAAGCAGCTAGGAGTTCAACTCCTCCTGGATGGGATGCTGGTACATCACAGGTTACCTTCCCAGTATTTTTACTGGTACCCATTTATACTGCTGGGTGGACAGAGGCACACTTTTGGTTAAGACCTCAAATCTAATGGGGATTCTAACCCATGATCTCTCGACCATGATCCCAGCACCCTAACCACTACACCACCGGCCCCACTGCAAAATAAAGCGGATGATTCAAGGTCATCTAAACAGGAAATGTCTATCAGGCCGGTAATCAAGTAGCTGGCTGTCTCTTTGTGTTATTAGTGAGAGTCTGTGGCCTGTGACTGGATATTCTTTTGTCCATCTGGCCCTAACAAGGAAACTTTGGACACCCTTGATGCAGCAGCATGTAAACATCCCTTACTAAGCAGCAGGCGATTTAGATTGACAGTCGAATCAGAGAGAGAGAGAGAGAAAGAGAGAGAGAGAAAGGGAGAGAGAGAATGAGGGAGAGACGGGGAGAGAAAGAGAGACAGTAAAAGAGAGAGAGAGAGCATTAGACAAAGTGAGAGAAAGGGGGGGAGACAGAGAGAGTGAAAGAGAGAGAGAACAAGACAAAGTGAGAAAGAGAGAGAGAGAGAGAGAGAGAGAGAGAGAGAGAATGAGGGAGAGACGTGGAGAGAGAGACAGTGGAAGAGTGAGAGAGAATGCAGGAGAGAGAGACAGAAAGACAGTGAAAGAGAGAGAGGACGAGACAAAGTGTGAGTGAGAGAGAGAGATAGAGAGAGAGAGACAGTGAAAGAATGAGGGAGAGAGTGAGAGAGACAGAGAGAAACAGTGAAAGAGAAAGAGAGAACAAGACAAAGCGAGAGAGAGAGAGAGAGAGAGAGAGAGAGAGAGAGAGAGAGAGAGAGAGAGAGAGAGAGAGAGAGAGAGAGA
>JAQMYF010040563.1:0-10754 GCA_030014195.1 Neosilurus mollespiculum | reverse complement strand
TCTCTCTCTCACACACACACACACACACACACACACACACACACACACACACACACACTCTCTCTCTCTCTCTCTCTTTTGCCTGTGTGGACACACACACATAACTTTCATTGTTCACTATGTACTGCAATACTTCAACCCTGTTATTATTTCATTACGCTGCTATGTTTATATTTAGATCTATGCTTATATCCTGTTTGGACTACCTCAACTGCTGCTACTCTGTACATCATTCCATTTTTTTATTCCATCTCATCATTTTCTTTCTTTCGATGCTAAGTGTCTCATTCTTGTGCTGTCTTTTCTTTTTGTACTGCCTTTGCACTGTTTGCACTAGTTGCACACTTTGCACTTTATGTGGCTAGGACAAAAATCTTGGTCCTAGCTCTGTTTCTTTTTTTTTTTCAGAATTTGATCTTTGTTGTATGTTTATGTAGCACCTGGGCCTGGGGAAACGTTGTTTCCTTTCAATATGTACTGCGTCAGCTATATATGGTTGAAATGACAATAAAGCTTCTTGAACTTGAACTTGAACTGACTTCCACAAAATTCAAATCTTCTATCAGATGTGAAAATAATCCATCGCTGCAGAGACATTTCCACTGCTCCACAGTCCAGTGTCAGTGCTTCATTCCCCTTCAGCTAATACTTGGGACTGTGCATTGTGATCATAGGCCTGTGTATAGCTTCTTGGCCATAACTCCCATTTCATGCAGGTCCTGGTGCACAGTTCACATTCTGATGTTGCTTCTGGAGGCAGTGTGGATCTCTGTGGTAAACAATGTAACAGAAGGTGGACAATTTTTACATGCTCCATGCTTCTGCACTTGTTCTATGAGCTTGTGTGATGTTCTGCTTAATGGCTGAGCCGTTTGTTACTCATCAATGTTTCCATTTCACAATAATACCATTACCTGTTGTGCGAGGTACAATTAGCATGCAGATATTTCATATATTGGTAACAAAATTTATAGCTAAAGTGAACTACAGTGATAAAGAAGGTCATTCACAAGAATGAACTCTAAAGTATGACCACTGTGCATGATCTTAAATACCATAGGCCTGATAGTTTTGCCCCACCTTTTACCAAAATATGTCATCCTCTCCCTCAAAATCACTCATTCATCAAGGCAGCTGTGAGCAGATGGGACTTTAGGTAATGATATAACAGAGTAAATAAATGCAACATACCTTTAATTTATTAATTATCTGCCCCATTTCCTTACTTTCCTTCTTATCTATTTCGCATAACTACCTCTTTATTGGTCAGGCTGGTCATTCAGAATCCTTATCTGTTCTTGTTTCTGTGTCCATTGACGTAATGGATGACGTATTCTTTAATTCTAGACCATGTTTTCTTGGTCAGGCCACAATTTGGTTGAGCTCCTCTTGTAATTTTGAGGTAAAGTCTTTA
Organism: Neosilurus mollespiculum; assembly: GCA_030014195.1. Taxonomy (NCBI): domain Eukaryota; kingdom Metazoa; phylum Chordata; class Actinopteri; order Siluriformes; family Plotosidae; genus Neosilurus; species Neosilurus mollespiculum. The sequence continues at coordinate 9,340 of JAQMYF010040563.1, read as the reverse complement.
TAAGAAGCAATAAAAGCAGTGTCCTTGTTGTGTTTCGATGGTCCCATTACTTTCCAATGTCCTGTTTCCATTTGGTTTAAAGGTCTGTAATGAATTCCACAAGGTCTCCATGCTCAATAAGGGATATTGGTCCTTTATTATGTCCCAGAATGCATTCCTGTTCTGCATTAAAATGGATTTAATCACATGACTGGTATTTATAACTGCTTCCTTAAAAACCTTTTAGATATACTTCATTGATTTACAAAAATTGTCAATGAATGAAAAAACTGTCTATGTATAAACGCTTCACTGTGAGTATGACTCAGCAGTTAGTAAAGGCCTAGTAAATCTTCATTCATTCATCATTAATTTTCTGAACTGCTTAACCTAATTAGGGTCGTGGGGAGGCTGGCACATATCTCATATTTTATCAAAGTTAAGTAAAAATATTACATTCACAGCAATTCATCTAAAAAAATCATGCTTACAATTTGTCACACTACAAATGCACTCTGGAAATAAACTGAATTGAATTCAATTATAGTATAATGATAAAGTTTTCTTTACACACCCAAAATGAAAAGAAATATTAAAAATTAGGGACAGAGTAAATAATAATAATTTGCAGAAGATGAGGTGGATATTGCTGAAAAGTGTTATATCTATTACTGAATATACTACAGCAAAAAAAAAAAAAAAAAAAAAAAAACCTAATTAAAATGTGATTTTTATTATTAGTTTTATATTTTTAATTGATTTAAGCAGATCTCATTGCAGAGTTTTCATGTAGGATATATTAAACAGTTTTGATGCACCTAAAACTGAAAATGCTGAGGTTCAGCAATACATTTAAGAACTGAAAGTGATTAACACCAAAATTCAAGTAACAAATAAACAGTGTATTAATCAGTTTAAAGGGTAAATGCTAAAATTCTGATCATAAATAAAGCATGAAAAGAAAAAAAGGATGTTCTCCCTGTGCTTGTGTAGGTTTCCTCCGGGTACACTGGTTTCCTCCCACAGCCCAGAAACATGCACAGTAGGCTAATTGTCTGTTCCAAATCGCCCCTAGGCATGAGTGTGGGTGTGAATGGTTGTGTGGGTGTGTGCTGCCCTGCGATGGCCTGGCAAGCTGTCCAGGATCTACCCCTCCCTTGCCCAGTTTTGGCTGAGTCCCGAGACCCTAATTAGGATTAAGTAGCTTAGAAGATGAATGAATGCAATGAATATGTTTGATATGAAAATTGGGCGTGTCTTAGTCAAACACTGAGCATGAAATATGTTGGGGGTTTATTTTCAACTGCCAGTATGACCTGCAGCATATACAGTATGTAGGGTCATTCCATGCCAAATCAACAAGAGGCTCCCAGGTGACTGTCTCCAATTGACCTGAATTTTTTTTTCAGGTACCTTCATGTGTCTGATGAACACATTCAAAATAGTTCTGCTTAATTCCTAATAGTTTCACAGAAATAAATTTTTGAAATAGGGTTTGAAATTTGAGCTTTTTTTGCATTTTCAAAAGGCAATATCTTGGCAATAACTGCATGTAGGGGAAAAAAAATTTCAAAAAAGACATAATTTGCATATTTTCATATTTATACTATCACAAATATGGCAAGTTGTTTATTTGCGATTTTTTTTTTTAAAGTAGACACACCTACTGAGAAGACGATACAAGGAATAAGGCTCATATTGTAGATTTCACATATATAGGTAACTGACTTTCAGTAAGGAAAAAATCATGTTCCTCAGTTGAGGATTCTCATTGTTACAGCAACCGAAATGTGGAACAAAAAAATAAAATAGTGAAAATAGAGGAATTTGACGATGTTGCTCATCCACGTCAAAATATTTCTAAAAATACATCTGAAAAGATGGTTTATATACCATCTTTCATTCATTCATTCATTTTCTGAATCCTAATTAGGACAAAACACAGACATTGGACAAAACGCAGAGGGTAGACGAAACATAGACGTTGGACGAAACGTAGAGGATGAATGAAACACAGACACTGGACAAAACGCAGAGGGTAGACAAAAATGAGAAAATGCTGTGCCAGCATTTCAAATGTGTGGAAATTCAAGGGAAGCAGGGAAGGAAGATGCCTGTCATTCTTACCCCAGCAATGGTGCATTCTCTGGAGCTACTTGTGAAGAAGAGATGCTCCTGTAGATGGGTGAAAACCCCTACTTATTTGCCAGGCCAGGGGGGACACAAGACGTAGGGGGCCTGACTGCATCTGTGATTTAGCTAAAGAATGTGGGGCCCAAAAACCTGAAGTTCTCTCCTCTACAAAACTCAGGAGACAAGTGGCCACTCTTTCCCAAGTGCTGAATCTGAATGACACTGAACATTATCTTCTGGCAGATTTTCTGGGACATGATGTACGAGTACACAGAATGTTCTACAGCCTTCCAGAAGGGACTTTGCATTTGGCAAAGATCAGCAAGGTACTGATGGCCTGTGAACAGGGTAGACTGGCAGAGTTCAGTCCCAGAGGTAAGAAATCATTCATTTTGGGAGGGATGTAATCTGGTGCATGTTTAATTTTAACTTTCACATATTTAATTTGCCTTTGTTTGCTCGAAGACCGGCCTGAGGTTGTAGAAGAGAGTTCAGGTGAGTCATCTGAAGATGATCAAACAGCAATTCCAACCGGTATGTCTATGGTTCATGTTAGTGTGCTTGATGGCATTAACATTTCTTTTTTTGTGTGTAGGTTGTTTCAGTTTTTATACATCCGATTCTATATACAGTGCAAAGTGCTTTGCAGATAACTGATAAGCCAATAATTGGACAGAGTGACATTTCCAGCTGTTTCCAGTTTTTATATGCTGTCTTAAGACATGATTGTATTATGGTATGATGATATCTATCTGTCCGGTGCTTTTACACATCAAGCTGAAATTTACTTTGTAACTTCCTAGTGGTTCACTGCTTAGTCATGGCTCCCTTATTTTTCTCAGTTATGCCCTTTTTTTTTAACTTGTGTTATTATATTTTGGGTACATGGCTTGTCCGGCTAAGTCCTCCCAAGGTGTTGTATTTTATTTGTCCCCCATGGTTGAGTTGTTTTAAACTCATAATATTGTACTGTTTGTTTCTCTTCTAAAAATTATGGAGCTTGCGCCATGATTTAAACGCTGAGTTTACCTTCAGATGCGCCTTTTTTACATGAACACTCACAGACTCCGGTGAGTTAACACTGTCTAACTCACTGTTTAACTTACAGACTTCTTAATCACCTTCATAACACCGATTAACACCAGTGTAGAATGTCAGAATTTGTAATAAAATAATGAGGGGTATTTAAATGCCAAAAATGAATCTTTAATTATTTAAAAATGTCAATTTTAAGACCAACTATTTTATTTAACTAGATGCTCAGATTTTACCATTTGGGGCAATATTTGCTTGACATCTGGTGTACTGGCCCCAATTCCCTAGCTTCCTCAGAGCACGTATTACTAACACCGAAGGTTTATTAGCATCCACATGCATTCTGATGTCATTGACTATTTTTACTATGGTGGTGTCAGGGTGATTTTAGTGCAGTGTAGTTCTTCATTTTCTATAAATGTTTTTCAAAAGGATCTTCAGTAACTGGAAATGACCAGGCCACTCCAAAACAACAGCCTGGGAAAAAAGTAAACATGTAAACAGTAAACAGTAAACATGTAGCAGGGATTTTATACTTACTTATATAGTAATTGCTTAAATATTATAACTGTGATTGGTCACAGCATCTGAGCACAAACATCTATGCACATTACATGATATGCAGAAAGCCTGTGTGTGAGTTATTTTCTGTAAATTTTTCCAGGAGGAGCTTCAGTAACTCGATATAAGCAGGACAGATCAGAGCTGGGAGAAGAGCAAAGCTCAAGAGGTAAGTATGGAGTGTGGCTCCAATATGTGCTACACTGTTAAAAGCTCAGAGAAACTCTTACACACTCTTAACAGACCGGTAGCATGTGAGACCTACAGGGAACAGGTAGGTAAGCATTACAAGTAGCATTCCCTGATAGCCTACATGTGAGGCATATAGGGACATCTGTAAATTGTAGAAATTTCAGAAAATAACCTTGGTCAGACTCTTCTCTATACTGCACAAGTCTCTGCATGCACACTGGTCTTATGCTGGACCACCCAGAAGCACAACTGCTTTCTCAAACTCTGGGAAACACTGCACAGTACAGGCACAGTATACCTGCTCCAGCACCTGGTCCAACAGCTGAAACCAAAGCATGTAGTAGAATCTGATGCTTGCTTCTCTCCCAGTTCCAAAACCACACTGTAGCTGCCTACTGTGTTTCTTGAGATTGCAGATGGTGTACACTTTTAGTTATAAGAGGTCATGTTGACATAAAAAACCAAACTGATTACAGTCGAGAACCAATTTTTGCCCAAGTCATTGGTCACCAGGGGATTCACTTAAGGAAAGACAGCATTGACGCACACCCCATCTTAACCCTTCCTATATTGTTTAGTCAAAACCTGTTTTAGACAAGAGTGGCAGCACATACCCCTACTGATGGGAGGACTGGAAATCCAGACAGATTTACCAGATTTTGATGTGTGACAATTTTCAGCACATAATAAATTTCTTGTGAAGTTCTTTACGAGTGTTCTTTTCACTTTCACAAGGTCAAAAAGGGGAAGAAACACAAGTGGCATCTGGAGGAGATCAAGGCAGTGGAGAAGACGTTGATGGACTTGATTCGATTGGGGAAGATGCCTGGAACAAAGGACTGTGAGAGGTGCCTCGCAGCTTCTCCTGAAGCCCTGGCTAACAGGGACTGGAGAGCTGTCAATTTTTATGTTCGTAATAGGATAGTGTCAGATCAGAGGCTGTAGGTGCGGAACAGTTTCCCCTTGTCCATCCATAGTTTGTCTTTGCTTTTCTTGCCTGTTTTAGGTAGGAGCAGTGGATTAAGGTTGTTGTATGGTTCACTCTTTTTATATCTATATGCTGGGGACCCCTCCTTGAATCAACACCTTATCGTGGTGAATGGGTTTGCATGTCCTAATGATCCTGGGAGCTATGCTGTCGGGGGCATTATGCCCCTGGTAGGGTCACCCAAGGAAAACAGGTCCTAGGTAAAGGTCCAGACTAAGTGCGGTTCACAAGACCTCTATGAGCACAATTATTTCAAGGACACAGTTTCCCTTGCCTGGATGCGGGTTACCGGAGACATGGGTCTGCCCTCCCATGGACCCACCACCTGTGGGAGGGGCAATGGGGGTCGGGTACAATGTGAGCCGGGTAGCAGCCGAAGGCATGGGTTCTGCCGGACCGATACTCGGCTACTGACTCTGGCTCTTGGGACATGGAATGCCACCTCTCTGGTGGGGAAGGAGCCTGAGCTGGTGCATGAGGTTGAGAGATACCGACTAGATATCGTTGGGCTCACCTCAACACGTAGCTTGGGCTCTGGAACCACCCTTCTCGAGAGGGGCTGGACCTTATTTTATTCTGGAGTTGCTCAGGGGGAGAGGCGGAGAGCAAGTGTGGGCATTCTTGTTGCCCCCTGCCTCGATGCCCACATGTTAGGGTTCTTTCCGGTGGACAAAAAGGTAGCCTCCCTCCGCCTTCAGGTGGGGGGATGGGTCCTGACTGTTGTTTGTGCTTATGCACCAAATAACAGATCAGTATACCCATCCTTTTTGGAGTCCTTAGGGGGTGTGCTAGAGGGCGCTCCCCCTGGGGACTCCCTTGTCATCCTGCGAGACTTCAATGCCCACGTGGGCAATGACAGTGTGACCTGAAAGGGTGTGATTGGTAGGTATGGCCTCTCCGATCTGAACCCGAATGATGTTTTGTTGTTGGAATTCTGTGCTCGTCATGGTTTGTCCATCACGAACACCATGTTCGAACATAAGGGTGTCCATAAGTGCACATGGCACCAGTACACCCTAGGCCGCAGTTCAATGATCGACTTTGTAGTTGTGTCATTGGACTTGCGGCCGCATGTTCTGGACACTCAGGTGAAGAGAGGAGCTGAGCTGTCAACCAATCACCACCTGGTGGTGAGCTGGCTTAGATGGTGGGGGAGGCTGCCCTTCAAACCTGGGAGACAGAACCATGTAGTAAGGGACTCCTGGGAACATTTGGCTACCACCACATCCCAATGGAGGCCAGGGACATAGAGTCCGAATGGGCCATGTTTTGTGTCTCCATTATTGAGGTGGCAGCCCAGAGCTGTGGCTGGAAGGTCATCGGTGCCTGTCATGGAGGCAACCCCCGAGCCATACTTCGAGGACCTCCTCAATCCCACCAACATGCCCTCTGTGGAAGAGGAAGAGCCTGGGGGTTTAGAGGGGGGTCTGCCCATCACTGGGGCTGAGGTCACCGAGGTAGTTAAAAAGCTCCTCGGTGGCCGGGCTCCAGGGGTGGATGAGATCGACCCTGAATACCTCAAGGCTCTCAATGTAGTAGGACTGTCTTGGTTGGCACGTCTCTACAACATCGCGTGGTCATCGGGGGCAGTACCTCTGGATTGGCAAACCGGGGTGGTAGTTCCCCTTTTTGAGAAAGGGGATTGGAGGGTGTGTTACTCCTCAGCCTACCTGGGAAAGTCAATTCAGGAGTAGTGGAGAGGAGGATCTGGCCGATAGTTGAACCTCAGATTCATGAGGAACAATGTGGTCTTTGTCACGGCCGCAGCACTCCTGGCCAGCTCTACACACTCTACAGGAACCTGGAGGGGGCATGGGAGTTTGCCCAACCAGTCCACATGTGCTTTGTGGACTTGGAGAAGGCTTTCGACCATGTCCCTCAGGCTATTTTGTGGAGTGTGCTCTGGGAATATGGAAGACCAGTTGCTACAGGCCGTTTGGTCTCTGTATTGCCGGAGCCACAACTTTGTCCACATTGATAACAACATGTTGAATTCGTTTCCAGTGTTGGTTGGACTCTGTTGGTTGGGTTCTGTTCATAATTTTTATGGATATAATTTCTAGGTGCAGTCAAGGTGTTGAGGGGTTCTGGCTTGGTGGCCATAGGATCTCGTCTCTGCTTTTTACTGATGACGTTGTCCTTTTGGCTTCATCGAGCCTGGACCTTCAGCTCTTGCTGGAGCGATTCGCAGCTGAGTTTGAAGTGACTGGGATGAGAATCAGCACCTCCAAGTCTGAGGCCATGGTTCTCAGTGGAAAAAGGGTGGAATGCCCCCTCCAGGTCTGGAATGAGGTCTTGCCCCAAGTAGAGAAGTTCAAGTATCTTGAGGTCTTGTTCATGAGTGAGGGAAGAATGGAGCGGGAGATTGACAGGCGGATCGGTGCAGCCTCTGCCATAAAGCGGCGCTTGTTTTGGTCCAGCGTGGTGAAGAGGGAGCTGAGCCAGAAGGCAAAGCTCTCAATTTACCAGTCAATTTACGTTCCTACCCTCACCTATAGTCACGAGCTTTAGTTAGTGACCAAAAGAACGAGATTGTGAATACAAGCGGCTGAAATGAGCTTCCTTCGCAGGGTGGCAGGTCTCTCCCTTAGAGATAGGGTAAGAAGTTTTATCATATGGGAGGAACTCGAAGTAGAACCGCTGCTGTTGAGGTGGCTCGAGTATGTGATTAAAATGCCTCCCGAATACCTCCTGGGTGTGGTGTTTCGGGCATGTCTAACCGGGAAGAGACCCCGGGGCCGACCCAGAACACGCTGGAGGGACTACGTCTCTCAGTTGGTCTGGAAACGCCTTGGCGTCCCCCCGGAAGAGCTGGAGGAAGTGGCTGGGGAGAGGAACGTCTGAACCTCACTGCTTAGGCTGTTTTTTATTGCAAAATTGCAATAAAATACTCAAAGTAATAATGTTCACTTGGAATCACACTGAATCTCTATTAGCGACACATTTGCTTACTTCACCGTTGCTGATGACACATTGACACTGGAACCACGCACCTCTCAGCCAGGAGTTCGTCTTCAGAGTCAACATAGCACCGCTGAATAAATGCAGTTCTCTCTCACTCTGTATCTCCCTCTCCCTCTCTCTATATTCCTCTCCCCACCCTTCTGTATCTCTCACATTGTCTCGCTTTTTATAGCTCCCTGTCTCTCACCCTCTCTCTATCTCCCTCTCTCTGTACCCTTCTCTCTCTCTCTCTCTCTCTCTCTCTCCCTCTCTCTCTCTCTGTACCCTCTCTCTTTGTACCTCTCCCTCTCTCTATATCCCTCTGTATCTCTCACATTGTGTCACTCTTTATCCCTCCCTGTCTCTCACCCTCTCTCTGTATCCTTTTCTTTATCTCACCCTCTCTCTATCTCCCTCTCTCTGTACCCCTCTCTCTATCTCCCTCTCTATCTCTCACATTGTGTCTCTCACCCTCTCTCTGTATCCTTTTCTCTACCTCTCTCTCTCTCTTTCTCTCTGTACCCCTCTATCTCCCTCTTTCTTTGTACCCCCTCTCACTGTCTGTATCTCCCTCTCTTTTGCTGTATCCCTCTCCCTCTCTCTATACCCTCTCTCTCTCTCTCTCTCTCTGTAATGTGCAATGAGGGCCCTCTATATACTCATCATTAGAGTGGAATGACACATTAGTGTTTCATAGTAATAGCATATCTATTGGCACTTGCTTTCAAGTTATATACATCATGTGACCTTGATTTCAACCTTTCAAGGTTACTAACAGCCAAAGGGGATTAAAGCATTTAAAGTGTGTCTGTTTTTTCAATTTGCGTCTTACTGCATCTTCAGGTCTGTCTCACTTTTTTTCTGAGATATAATCCATTTTAATTTTAACATGGGAAATCTCTCCAAAACTTTTTGATCTCATTCTGACCTCGACCTTTGACCGCGATATCCAAAAATCAAATCGATTCCATGACTAATGTAGGGTAGTGTTTCCACACATTTTAGTGAAAATCTTTGCACTAATGAGGTAGGGATCTTATTCAAAGACAAATTGGTGATTACAATAACTCCACCATAACTAGATCATTCCGTGGCAGTGGTGATGATAAATCAGATCAGATTTAAACAGATTTTTCATTCCAGTATTTCAGAACCATGCAATATTTGAACTGTTGAATAGTTAAAGTTTGTACTGATGTTATTTGAAAAATCTTTGCCTCCCAGCAGATATGTCAAAGCAGAAATGCTTTAACCCTCTGAAAATAATGGTGGCACATCTAGCATGAACAGTACTCTCTTCTTAAGCCCTTTGCAGGTTAATTTTTTTATTTAGTCATGATTGTAACGTGTCAACAACGGAAGTGTCGTCGTCACTTGCCTTAGTTATTTAGGGCCCAAATGCTGAGCGCGAAATAGGGACTAGAACACAGACGGGGGAAAAACGGAAACAAGGATGCCGGGAGAGAGAACCGGCCTTGCCTAAAAATAGCAGGTAACAGCTGGAGTACC
>JAQMYF010040562.1:0-10755 GCA_030014195.1 Neosilurus mollespiculum | reverse complement strand
TGGTTTTCCTGATTTGTCCATGTGCTTCGCCACGCCCCGCCCGTAGCCGGGAGAAGCACATGGAAAAAACAGGATAACAAAAACACACAATAACTCCCCTAGTGGTGAGATATGCAGGATCATTACAATAAACAACCCAAAAAATCCAGAGATATTCCATATAAACAACCCAAACTAACCAGAGATATTCTATATCAAAAACCCAAACTAATCAGAGATATTTCATATAAACAATCCAAACAAACCAGAGGTAGTCCACGTAAACAACCCAAACTTACCAGAGATATTCCATTTAAACAACTCAAACTTACCAGAGATAGTAATAGGCTATGGAACTGCACTCCGGTTGTTGTCAGGTCTGGAACAGTGTCACGTATGGCTGGTCAACCCGATCCGAGAATGACAGTCTCGTCTGCAAAGGGCGCAGACGAAAAATGAAGCTGGTCTGTCAGTCTGGTTCGCAAACTTTCGTTTTTTGTCTTTTGGCCTCTGACTGCTCTGCGAGTGTGGCATCAGACGTGGCAAGACCTTGCTTGATTGTCATCTTCCAAGCTGACTGGTCTGAGGCGGTGGCTTCCCAGGTGCTGAGGTTAGCGCCAAGGGTCTTCAGATCTCTCTTGCAGAGGTCTTTGAAATGCAGATGGTGTCTTCCTGTTGGGTGCTGACCTTGTGCCAGTTCTCCATACAGGAGGTCTTTTGGGATCCAGCCGTCATCCATCCATACGACGTGGCCGAACCAGCACATGCGTCTCTGCTACAGAAGGGTGAACATGCTGGGGATCCATGATCTCTCCAGGACAGCTGTGTTTATTACTTTGTCCTTCCAAGTGATGTTCAGGATGCGTCGGAAGGAGCGTATGTGACAGGTGTTGAGCTTCTGTTCTTGTTGAGCATAGAGGGTCCAGGACTCACTGCCATACAGAAGGGTGCTCACAACGCTAGCTCTGTAGACCTGGATCTTGGTGTGCTCCATCAGCTTGCTGTTGGACCACACTCTCTTGGTCAGCCTGGACATGGTGGTAGCTGCTTTGCTGATGTGCTTGTTCAGCTTGGATTCGAGGGACAGGGTAGATGAAGTCATGGACAACTTTCAGTTCATGGTCAGAGATCGTGATCTGTGGCAGATGGTCCAAATTCTGAGCCAGAAATTGCGTTTTTTTCAGGCTGATGGTGAGCCCAAAGTCATGGCAGGCCTTGCTGAAGCGATCCATGAGCAGCTGGAGGTCTTTGGCTGAGTGTATTGTGACTGCAGCATCATCTGTGAGGAGAAAGTCATGCAGGCGTTTCAGCTGGACTTTGGTCTTGTCTCTTAGTCTGGACAAGTTGAAGAGCTTCCCGTCTGACCTGGTCCTGAGGTAGATGCCTTCTGTGAAATTCCCGAAGGCATGTTTGAGCAGGACAGCGAAAAAGATTCTAAACAGGATCGGTGCCAGCACGCAGCCCTGCTTCACTCTGCCTCAGATGTTGAAGGCCTCGGACATCAAGCCATCAAAGACCACAGTGCCTTTCATGTCCTTGTGGAATGACCGGATCACACTGTAGAGTCTGGGTGGGCAACCGATCTTGGGGAGGATCTTGAAGAGGCCGGCCGTACTCACTAGGTCGAACACCTTCGTGAGGTCGATGAAGGCGATGAACAGTGGCTGTCGCTGCTCTCTGCACTTCTCCTGCAGCTGTCTGAGAGGTAAGTCTATGGTAGACTGGCTGGCATGAAATACACAATGTGTCTCAGGGTAGACTCTCAGTGAGAACTTGCAGTCTCTTCAGGGTGACTATAGCAAAGAGCTTCCCAACGATGCTGAGAATTGAGATGCCGCGGTAGTTGTTGAAGTCAGTCCTGTCACCCCTGTTCTTGTAAAGAGTGACGATGTTGGCATCCTGCACATCTTGTGGTACTGCGTCCACTCTCCAGCACTGGCAGAGGATCTCATGCAGCTCTGTGATGAGGGTGACCTTGCAGCACTTCAGCACCTCATCAGGGATGCCATCCTTCCCTGGCCCTTTGCTGGCAGAAAGGGAAGCCAGTGCCTAACGGAGTTCCTTGACGGTTGGTTCCGCATTGAGTCCCTCAAGTGTTGGCAGGCACTCAATGGCATTCAGGGCATCTTCGGTGACCACGTTCTCTCTGGCATAGAGCTTGGAGTAGTGCTCTACCCAGCACTCCATCTGCTGTGCTCATTCTTGAATGGTGTCACCAGTGGCTGACTTCAGGGGAGCTGTTTTCTTCTGTGTAGTACCAAAAGCCTGCTTGATCCCATCATACATCCCTCTGATGTTTCCAGTATCGGCTGCAGTCTGTATTGAGGAGCAGAGCAGGAGCCAATAGTCATTGGTGCACAGTCTGGCAGCCTTCTGTTCCTTGCCATGGGCGGCCCGAAGGGCCTGAAGCGTGTGCTTGCTGGGCCAGGCTTTGTATGCTGCTAGTGCATGCCGTTTTTCTTCAAGTATGGGTGTCAGTTCTGTAGGGTGGGCCTTAAACCAGTCTGCTGACTTGCTGGTCTTCTTGCCATAAGTTAACATGGCAGCATTATAGACAGTCTCTCTGAAGTGTTTCCATCTCTCTTGGCAGTGGATGCGCCTGGGAGGGATTTTTCGATGGCTCTTACAAACTCCTCGACCTTCTCCTGGTCACTCGTTTTGCTGGCGTCAATTCTGGATTTGCCCTCCTGTTTGGTGCGATGCATTTTCTTCGCTCGCATTTTCACCTTACTGCACACCAGGGAGTGTTCGGTGTTGCAGTTGCCGCTCTGGTAGCTTTGTGTGATTATAACATTTGAGAGGCTGGGGCGCCTGGTGAGTATCAGGTCGAGCTGGTGCCAGTGCTTAGTGCTTGGTTGATGCCTCCAGGACACTCTGTGTTGGGGCTTGGTGTTGAAGAAAGTGTTGCTAACGCAGAGGTCATGGTGACAGCACAGCTCAAGCAGACGTTGCCCGTTCTCGTTCGTCTTTCCCATGCTAAACTGGCCAAGACAGGTTGGCCAGGAGTTGTGATTAGCACACACTCTGGCTTTGAAGTCACCAAGGATGAACAAAAATTCTCTGGGATTCTGCTAATGCATGTGCTGAGGCCATCGTAAAACTTAGCTTCTGCAGGGTATGTCAGTGTGGGAGCGTATGCGCTGATCAGGCTGACTGGCACAGCTGAGGTGAGGAGTTGGAGGGACAGGATGCGCTTGCTGCCCTCGGTGGGTGGAGTGATGGACTCTAGCATTCTGCTTCTCACTGCAAATCTCACACTATGTTCTCTGACCTCCTCTGGTGCCTTTCCCTGCCAGAAGAAGGAGAAGTCTTTCTCTCTGACAGACCCATATCCTGAGAACCTGGTCTCTTGGAGAGCAACGATATCCATCTACCTCCTGCAGATCATCACTGAAACTGGGTGTCATGGTCCTGACATTCCAAGTGCCCATTTTAAGGGCATGGATTTTCTTTGATGTTGATTTGTTGTCTGGTGCGAACTTAGACGATCTGCTTGTTGGTTTGACCTTAAACCTCACGCACTCAGTGAGGTTAGCAGACTGTGGTGAGGCAGCACCTAACTGTCCAGGGATTGCCCAGCTTGAGGCTGGCAGTAGCTGCCCAATGAGGTGATATGAACTTTTCCACTGATGGAAATAGCCCTTGGCGTCTAACCCTATGCCAGTTGGGCAGTAGACTTATCACCAGTAGACTACTGCTTCCCATGTTGTGTCAACACACACAGGAGGGAGACCCGGGAACTTAACAGATCTGACGAGACATCACAGTACCCCCCCACCTTAAAGCCGGCTCCTGACAGACCTGGCATTTCGGGGTGACGTCTGTAGAAGTCGTCGATTAGCGTGTGGTCGACAATGAAGCTTGCTGGTATCCAGGAGCGCTCCTCGGGTCCATCGTCCTCCCAGTCTACCAGGAACTGTCTCCCTTGGCCCATCTTGCACCGGTCCGCCTTCTACCATCTTGGGCGGCAGCGGGGGCTTGGTGGGCAGCACCAGATGACTCTCACGGACTGGCTTGATTTTGCTGACGTGGAAGGTCGGGTGTGCCCGCAGGGACCTGGGGAGTTTAAGTTGGACAGAAACAGGGTTAATAACCTTGGATACCGGGAACAGACCAACAAACCTGGGAGCTAGTTTCCTGGTGTGCACGTGTAGGGGCAGATCTTTGGTGGAGAGCAACACTCTTTGGCCGGGGGTGTAGGCAGGTGCAGGGCTGCGATGGCGATCTGCTGCCATCTTCATTCGGGACTGCCCCTAAGGAGCATCTGCCGAGCCGCTGCCCAGATCTTTCGGCACCTCCTGGCCAAGACATGGGCTGACGGGACCATCACCTCTTCTTTGTTGGCTGGGAAGAGTGGCAGTTGATATCCATGGACCACTTGAAAACGTGAGAGTCCAGTGACCGCAGTGGGGAGCGAGTTATGGGCATACTCCACCCATGTGAGGTGTTCGCTCCAGGTAGACTGGTTCTGTGCCAACAGGCATCTCAGGCAGGTTTCCAGCTCCTGATTAGCTGCTCTGTCTGGCCGTTGGACTACGGATGTTAGCCGGAAGATAGGCTGACGGTGGCACCCAGGCACTGACAAAACGCTTTCCAAAACCCCAATATGAACTGTGGTCCCCTGTCGGAGACAATGTCTTTGGGGAGACCATGGATCCGGAAGACCTGTGAATTCAGGACTTGAGCTGTTTCTTTAGCCGAAGGCAGCTTGTACAGGGGGATGAAATGGGCCATTTTGGAAAAATGGTCTACCACTGTCAGGACTACCAAGTTACCCTTGGATGGAGGCAGACCCATAACGAAATCCAACGATATGTGTGACCAGGGTCTGTGTGGCACTGGTAGGAGCTGGAGAAGACCCTTCCGGGCCTGTCTCAACACCTTGCTTCTGGAGCAGACAGAGAAAGCTGCGACGTACTCCATGATGTCCTTGACGAGGGAGGGCCACCAGAATCGTTGCTTGACCACAAACATCTTTCTCTTAACAACAGGGTGACATGATAGCAAGGATGTGTGTGCCCAGTGAATTACCTGTGATCCAAGGCTTCCTCGCTATCCTGATTTATAAGAGACTCACACCCATGCCTATTTCAGATGGCTTGTAATAAACGAACATTTGCATTTCCGTCGTGTGATTGTTCTTTCGTTCCAAGCCGCTCCTGGATCCAGAGACTAGGGAGGAGAGGAGGGGAAGGCAGAGGGAGAGGAACGAATACGGGATGTTTCAAATTACCCAACAACACCAGGCTGTTAGCCACTGCACCTCCACTTTGCAAGCTGACTTGTCTTTCTTGCTGATAATCCCAGTGTTATGACAGACTCCCAGAGACAAGAGGTTTCAGGGGAATAAGGTGGGTTTATTAGTACCAAAGAAACACAGGCTCCGTGAGCCACAAAAACACCATAAACACAAAAAGTGGTCAGAAATGAAACCTGCCATGAGGGGCAAACAAAAACCAACAAAACAACAATATAACGAACCAAGGAGCGAGGCAGACTTCAGGAGAAGTTTCAACGGGGAGAGAAAGTGGAAGTATAGGTGAGTCCAAGATTCTAGAAGGAGTAGCTAAGATGCAACGCACATCTCCAACGAGGCTAGACACCGAAGTGTGTCTAGCGGGGGTTTTTATGTGGAGGTTAATTAGCGCTGGTGATGAGGTGCAGGTGATGATGATTAGTATTCGGGAGAGTGTGCTCACAGTGTGTGAGAATCGGGGAGAGAGTTCCATATGGAGGTAACAGTCCCCCCTCATCCAGGAGCAGTTCTGGGGTTTGGGTGCTGTCGACGCCGTGGTCGACCCTGGGGACGAGGTGCTGGTCGGCTGGGATGCTGGCAATGAAAGTCCTCCATTAGGATGGGGTCCAGGATATCCATGCGGGGGACCCAGGATTTTGCGGGGGACTCTGGACCATAGCCCTCCCAGTCGACCAGATATTCGATCCTCTCACGGCACCGGTGAGAGTTCAGTAGACCCCAGACAGCGTGGATGGGGCCCTCGTCCATAGCCAGCGGTGGAGGGGGTTCTGTTGTCTCGCCCAACTCTGTGGATGGGGAAACCAGGGGTGAGTGATATGGTTTAAGTAGCAATACATGAAAAACTGGGTAAATTTTATAGGTGGGAGGGAGTTCTAATCTGAAAGTGACTGGGTTGATTTGTGCAGTGATTTTGAAGGGACCAAGAAAATGGGGACTTAGCTTTTTACATGAGGTCTGGAGTTGGATGTTTCAGGAGGAGAGCCACACCTTTCCCCAACCTGGTAATGGGGCGGTTCTGAGCGCCTTACGTCTGCCGTGGTTGTCCCTCGACGAATGGCGTGTTGGAGGTGTCAGTGAGTCTCGCTCCAGACTTGATACCCTGATGACAGGCTGACGGTTACACCCAGGAGTTTGAAGAATGCCCTCCAGAACCTTGAGATGAACTGTGGGCCCCTGCCTGGTACAATGTCCTTCGGCAGCCCAAAGTTGCGAAAGACGTGTTCGAATAAGGCCCTTGCCGTCTCTGATGCTGTAGGGAGGGACTGGAGGGGGATTAGTTTACACGCCTTAAAAAAACAGTCCACTATGACCAGGATGCAAGTGTTACCTTTGGATGGTGGGAGGTGCGACCATGGACGCCAAGGGACTGGCAGAGGGAGGAGCTTCCTTGCCGGGAGGTGTCGAGGTGTCTTAGAGATGTTACAAGCCTCGCATTCGGCTACGAACCTTTTGGACATGGAGGACATTCTGGGCCACCAATAATACTCCGGGAGAAGGGAGAGAGTTGCTGTAGCCCTTGGGTGTCCTTGTGGTGTTTTAGGCGGTGCCGGATCCAACTCCAGGGCTGCTTGAATTTGTTCCTCCAGAGCCCACTGTATGGCGTTGACCTAACACTTTAGGAGGGAGTATTGCGGTGGGCTGATCCGATGCTTCATCTGTGTTGTGGATGCGTGAGAGGGCAATGGCCTTGGTGTCCCGTGACCCCGGGCAGTACTTAATGGTGAAATTGAATCGTGTGAAGAATAAAGCCCAGTGAGCTTGGCGGGGGTTCATTTGTTTCGCCTCATTTATATAGCACAAATTCCTATGATCGGTGATTACCTGGAAGGGATTTTGTGCACCCTCTAACTAGTGTCGCCATTCCTCAAGGGCTAGTTTGATTGCCAGGATCTCGTGGTTTCCAATGTCATAGTTTTGCTCTGCCAGGCTCAATTTACATGAGAAGAATGCGCAGGGCAGAGGACGGTTCTCGCTATGTGGACGCTGTGACAACATGGCCCCTACTCCACTGGTTGAGGCATCTACTTCTATGAAGAATGGCTTATGTGGATCTGGATGCTGTAGTACTGGTGCTGAGAGAAATGCCTCGTAGAGGTGCTGAAAGGCGTGTTTGGCTGTGTTGTTCCAGATCAGGGTCTTTGGTTTACCATGGAGAAGCGTGGTTAAGGGAGCCGTCAATACACTAAAGTTCTTTATAAACCGGCGGTAGAAGTTATCCCAGAAGCAAATCCCAGGAATCAGTGCAGGGCCTTTACCGTGTCAGGTTCAGGCCAGGTTTTGACGACCTTGACCTTCTCCTCCTCCATACGAACCCCTTGGGGAGTTATCACGTAGCCTAGAAATGACACTGTCGTCTGGTGGAAGGAGCACTTTTTTGCTTTTAGGAAAAGTTGATGGTGGCGGAGGCGTTGTAGAACTTTGGTCACATGATGTGCATGGGTGGAAAAGTCTGGAGAGAAGATGAGGATATTGTTGATGTACACAATTACAAATCTATCCAACATATCCCGAAAGATCTCATTCATAAAGCCCTGAAACACAGAAGGAGCGTTCGCTAGCCCATACGGCATAACCCGATACTCATAGTGACCACTGGGTGTGATAAACGACATCTTCCATTTGTCTCCTGAGCAGATACGCACCAGATTATAGGCACTACGGAGATCCAGTTTACTGAAGATGGTTGCCCCACGGAGCTGTTCCAGGGCTGCAGGTAGTAGTGGTAGTGGGTACCGGAACTTGACGGTGACTTGGTTGAGTGCCCGGTCAATGCATGGCCGCAGACCCTCATCCTTCTTGGAGATGAAGAAGAAACTGGAAGCCGCTGGCGAAGTCGATGGACGAATATAGCGCTGTTGTAGTGCTTCTTTTATTAATTCCTCCATTGCTCATCGCTCTGGCAAAGATAGAGGGTATACTTGTCCTTTGGGGACTGATGCGCTGGGTAACAGTTCAATGGTGCAGTCCCATGGCCTGTGGGGTGGCAATCCCGTGGCAAGTCCCGGACTGAAGACGTCACTGTGTTCAGAGTACTCCTCTGGGATTGATATAACTGTCTGGGCTGGAGGGCTCTCTATGGTGATGGTACCAATGTCAATGTGGCTGCTGGTTGGTCTTTGAGGGAGCTCCGGAAAGCAGTGTGGGAAGCATACTTTCCCCACTTCAGGACTTTGGGGGTGAGTGGAGTATGAGCCAAGGTCGCCCAAGGATGACATCAACATTAGAGTATTCTAGTACCAGGAATGGTCGTTCCTTTTGGTGCAGGCAGCTGATACTCGGAAGCATGGAGTCAGTTTGGAGTTGATGTTTCTGTGAAGTGAAGGGCTCCCCAATTATGGATCGGATGGAAAATGGCATCAGGCAGTGGTGTAACCTGAGCTGGAGCCTTCGGCACAGGTCCCCGGAGATAAAATTGCCCGCCGAGCCGGAGTCGAGTAGTGCCGTGACTGTGAGGGAACACAGTGGGGTAGTGATGGTTACTGGAGTGGATAGAGGCTGGGATTTTAAGAGTTTGGTGTAATTTTGACTCACCGACTGACGCGGAGGGCGAGTAGGGCAGGTCGCTAGAGAAGGTCCAGGCTGGCTACAAAGCCCCTCTGTACGATGCCATTTGGTGGGGTTGAGTCGGAGCACATCCACCTGCATGGGTTCTAAGGAGAATGGTGGTGGCGTGGAGAGAACGAGATGCTGTAACTCCACGATGCACCGTTTCCGTCAATGCGCAATGCGAATGGCCAGCTGAATGAACCTCTCCAGCCCCATGGAATCATCGTAGGGGGAGAGTTGTAACCGGTTCGGAATTCCAAGGTGTAATCCCAGATATCCATCTGTCCTTGATGTAGCCAATGTAGTTTCTATTGGTTGCTAGAGTCACCGTCGGGGCAGCTGAACACCTCCGTTAAATTAGTGGTGAACACGGGGTATGTGGATACCACGGGACTGTTTTGTCTCCATTGCCCCTCTGCCCATTGAGGTGCTTTGCCAGATAGCAAGGAGATGATGTAGGCTACCTTGGCACGTTCGTTGGGAAAACGAGCGGGGTGCATTTCAATAGCCAGAGAACACTGGAGAAGGAACCCATCACAGCTGTCAGAATCCCGGAGTAGTGTGCTGGGTTAATGATGGGACCTTCGGTGGAAACTACAAGCACCGGCCTCGCAGAGGGAGCATCCAATGGTGTATCTATCCATGATAGACTGGAACACATCCGGAGTGAAGATGGGCATGGTCTCCATATCGTCTGTATCGGTCTAGCCTTCTGTTATGATAGACTCCCAGAGACAAAAGGTTTCAGGGGAATAAGTATACAGTAATACAGTACATCTGAAATCAGCATTATCATACCTGCATACTTACCACCTTTGTTCTTGGTAACAAAGCAGGCAATTAGAGCTACCAAAGTGAGTAATGCCACAGCACACCTGATTCCGTTGAACCAGATTATAGATGAACTTCTGACATGTACACCTGCTGTACTTGAAAAAAAATTATTCAGCATTAATATACAATCTAATAAATCTTTTTTGTGTGTGTGCTAATTTAAGGATCCCTGGTAACACACCTATACCTGCTTATTTGTACATTAGAATACGTTCATGTGCAGCATGGTGTTGTAGTGGTTAGTGCGTCCGCTGTACAACAAGAAGGTCCTGTATTCGAGTGTGTGTGGAGTTTGCATGTTCTTCCCATGCTTGCGTGGGTTTCCTCCAGGTACTCCAGTTTCCTCCCTCAGTTAAAGACATGCATATTAGGCTAACTGGCTGTTTCAAATTGCCCCTAGGTATTAGTGTAAATGGCTGTGTGTGTTGGCCTTGAAATGGTCTGGTGAGCTGCTCAGGGTGTACTCCATCTTCACCCAGTGTTTGCTGAAATAGGTTTCAGCCTTCCTGTGACCCAGGTAGGATTAATCGGTTCAGCAAATAAGTGAGTGAGTGAGTGAGAGTTAGAATAATCCATGCATAAAAGTGCACATTTTTATGCAAATTATATCTTATTAGAAGATTAACACACACTCTCAGCACCAATAGGACACGAACAAGCATGGTAAATTGAATCCAGTGTCTTTATTATTGCTTGCCAATAGTCTTATATGTGTCAGAAAGTAACAAATATGTCACAAATGCCAGAAACACATATATCAATTTTTATTATATCAAAGTTCAATACATTATTCTTTTTTCTGACAATTCTGACAATGTGGCTGTAGTAAAATGGTTATATTTTATATTTAGGTGCATATTTTATCTCCCTTCCTCTTTTTAAGAAGTAGGCCTGCCAAACTGCACTTACCACAATCATAAAACATCTGTTTATTATGAATTTCATACCTAATACATGAAAAGTCTTCTAGAGTATTCTAAAGATGTTTTCTAGGGGAGCAGTTCAACTCACTTCATTGCCAACTCACTGTACTCAAACTTATGTCAACTTATGTCCACTTACTGAAGAACATGTGAACTCACATGTTGTTTCTATTATTTATGTATAAGAATGGTTAAATCAACAATATAGGCAATATA
>JAQMYF010040561.1:0-10761 GCA_030014195.1 Neosilurus mollespiculum | reverse complement strand
GCCGACTCCGGGCGAGGGCAGAGTACACCCCGGACAGCTCGCCAGGCCATCGCAGGGCAGAAACACGCTGACGGCTAAAAATCAGCAATGGTTCTTTTTCATGCTGTGTGAGAGACATGGCCGGCATTTGATAACCCAGTTAGCTGCTCTGGGGGACAGCAGTGAGATAGTGGGGCTTGAACCCCCGACCTTGGGATCAGTAATCCAGCACCTTACCACCAGGCCACCACTGCCCCTAATGTAAAACATGCTTCACTGTATTCACCAACAGTAAGGCGCATCTCTGGAAATGACCGAGTGTGTTGACTGGTGCGTCTAAAAGAACTCGTGTGAAGTAAGTCACAGTATTAAAGCAAGCAGGCTGGGTTTGATTCCCCCAGGAGGCATTTTCTTATAATATCACAGGAATAAAGCAGTCAGACAGAATCAATTACTGGCGGTATTGTTACAGGGAGCTGGAAATGCGCGTTGTTGTGCAGTCCGGAAATGATTGCGCAACAAGAGCGCACCTTCACCGCGACTCTACCAGAATAAACCGCTGTTCGCCGCTACAGGAGGCGATCCAGCCTTTAAGATACAAAAGATACCTGAGCGAGTACAAATCAACATCTCCATCAGACACACACCGAGAGGGTTTTACAACACAAAGTCAGTCCTTAGTGAAGTATTCCTCACCTTGGGAAGTTTCGGGTGTGAGCAGCGCCAGCGTGGGGAGGGGGAGGAGGAGGAGGAGGTGATGAAACCGCACGGGAGATTCCATCAGACCGAACAAAAGCAGCAGACTCGTTACAACTTACTTTAAATTTGGCGATTTAGCAAAAAAATAATCTAAAGTGTGTGTCCGAGTGGCGCATCGACGAGGTGCGCGAGGAGATCGCAAGTTCGAATCCAGATTGACGCCACAACCATCCGACACCGGGAGTCCAGGGGAGCTAATTGGCCGAGCTCTCACGGGAGGGATGGCATACGCTCTCTTCCCTGTCACTCACAGCGATCACCAGCCAATCATGGGCGTCTGTGAGCTCATTCGTACAAGGGGGAGCGTAGTGCTTTCCCGGGGGGCGGGGTTATATTTCCTGTATCGATCTTTCCAACAGTGAGTTTGAATAAGTCTCCGCTAGATGTTGATATTCTGTATTTTATGTGTTTTTTTAAATCACTGCCTTAATAATAAGCTCATATTTAAATAATGAAAACCGTGCTGCATATGTATATGAGGCTCCGGGTATTAAAGTAAGATGTAGTTAAAACTGCTATGAAATGAAACACATTACTTGTTTTCTAGCTGATGTATTTAGATAAGACAATATGAGGCTAATACATCACTATTAGGACTAAAGAGATATTTTTTTTCTCACCAAACTGACAATGTTTAATGTGAAATAATGCACTACACAACTCGAAAGAAAAAGAAAGACATTCACACTTATTAAAGATCCAGACTCCAACCCAAACTTTCAGTGTCAACACGTGTGATTAGTTCAAACAAGTTGGTTTTACTGCTGCAGTCAAAAGCTACAGAAATATATGGAGCTGCAAAAAATCCAATCATAATATTAAATAAACGGGACAAATAGGAAGCCTTGATAAAGAGGACAAAGTAGATTTTAATAGATTTATGGCGAGTGTCACCAGTTAACACGGTCAGCAGATAGTGCTTGTGACAGTGAAAACTAGAAATGAATAGTGTCATGTTTTCAGAAGAGAATTTATAACTGTAGATTACGCGATGTTTTTTCAGCGGAGAGGCAGCGTAAATGGATAAACACCTTAATCATACGTTAATGGTCATTTTTAACGCAGAGGCCTGGATTTGAATCCCGCTGCACTCATTGTAATTACTTAGAAGTTTATAAATTTTATTCGTTTATTTTTGCTCTTTTATTCATTTTGTTAATATTTTTGAGACACGACATATGTTTCACTTTATTGTACAGTAAAGTGGAGCACCAGATTTCACTGTGAATGAGAAGAGTCTTCTTGACGAATCTGCAGAAGTCAACCAGAAGTAAGGGAAATGTCTGCAGAATGAGCAGAGTGTAAGCATCTGTAAGCTAATGTCACCAGTTAACATGAAAACCAGTTAAGCCGGAACACCGGCAATAACAGGCTTGTAGAATATCTCATGCAGAGCATCTAATTGCAGGCGTTGAGGGACATGGCCTTCTTGCAAATAGCATTCATGTTTTAATCCACCATGATCTCCGTTGTCTTGGTTTAAAATGAGGAATAACGAAATATGCAAAAGCACCAAAAATACAATTTTGTCTGTTGCTGTCGTGTGGTATCAAAATGTTTCTTAACAACCCTATGTACATGTACACTACCCCCCACCGAATCACACCTCCCTTTTTTTGGCCAAAACCCAGCAAATCCGGATAGCATTACAACATCTCATCCTTTGAGAGTGTAGGGAGAACTAGCCACACTAGCACACTGTAACCACTATAAACTATACAGATCAGTGAGCACACACGCAGGTGTGCACGATGAGTGTGCATACAGACACCCTTTTACCTCAGCCGAATTTCAGGTAAACACATTCTGTAAGAAACTAATATTTGGTGTGGGGGGTTCAGGTTATGGTATTATGTCAGGTAACTTAACCATAAATAAAGCTCTAAACTTAGGCTCACATATTCTTGACTGCTCCCCAACAGAAAATGAAAAAAAAAACACCAGGCTCCACTGTGTAGTTAGTACTTAGTTTCATAATGTCTTGAGTCAGGAAACCAAAGAAACCACCGGAAATAAACACACTGGATGCACTAATAATGCTTCATGCCATGTGATGGTCCATGCATGTATTTATTACATTTATGGCATTTAGTACCCATATCCAGCAACGTTTATCTTCTAGAAAATTTATACAACAAATCATTTATAGGTATAGGACCTTGCTTAGGAGCCCTACAATGGCAGCTTGGTGGTACTGAGACATGAACCCATGAACTTCTGGTCAATGAGCCAGAGGTTTAGCTTATGAGCCACCACTACCCCACCACATAGCCGTCACCATTAGAAGCTTGATGGACTACATGTACAGCTCAATCACCTGTGCATATGCACTGCTTTCTGAACCTTTTTAGAAAACGAAGCTCAGTTGTGAATACAGTGAACAACAAGAGGAAACCATGACATACAGTATCAGCATAATACTCTCTCTCACTCTCGATTATATTCGCCTTTTACAGATGTCATATTTTTTATTCATTCTTAGTGTTTTATTAATTCATTGCTATAAGAATCTTATATCAGATCTGCATCTGGTAACTCTGCAGTTGTGCTTCTTTAATAATCATGGGACTTCCAGAAATCCATTTGAGCTCTCAACAGTCTTAAGAAGTTCAGCCACCAGGTTTAGACGTGCAATTTGTTTTCAGTGTTGATGTTTTTAAAAAAAAAGGGTCATATACTTTGTGGTTTGTTCTAAAAATGTAGTTGCTATTGGTTCTGCTTTTTACATTTTATGTTCAGCAGCAAGTAGAAATTTCTTCTTGTATTCTTCCTCCATCTGGGTTTCAAGGGTTTAGTGACTTACAAAGAGCTCTGTGTCTGCATTTGAGTTTGGTTTCTCTTTGAAACATTGGTTGAAGTTACAATACAGTCATGGGGTTTTCCACCATCTGCTGTTGGTTGCAAAATAGCAATGCACAGTGCAATGTTTAATTGTAATGCATGGCATTTTCAGCAAAACAGTGCAGTGTACCATACCCATCAAGTTTTCTGTTCAAGTAGAATAACAGTTCATTCTTGAACGGCTTTATCTTTATAAGGGTTATGGGGTGGCTGGACTTCACCCCAGCTGACTCTGGGTAAGGGCAGAGTACACCCTGAACAGTTTACCAGGCCATCACAGGGCCAACACACACACACACACACACACACACACACACACACACACGTGCATGCCTTTGGACTGTGGGAGCAAACCAGAGCACCTCGAGGAAACCCATGCCAGCACAGAGAAAGCATGCAAACTCCACACAGAAACACCCTTGCTGGGCACAGGGCTCAAACCCAGGACTCTCTTGTTGTAAGATGAAAGTGCTAAACACTACATCACTATAATGCCCACTTGATAACAGACCGATCTTATTCATCATCTTCATCTTCATCTTCCGCTTAATCCGGGGTTGGGTCGTGGGGGCAACAACCTAAGCAGTGAGGTCCAGACATCCCTCTCCCCAGCCACTTCCTCCAGCTTTTCAGGGACAACACAGAGGCGTTTCCAAACCAGCCAAGAGACATAGCCCCTCCAGCGTGTTCTGGGTCGACCCCCTGGGTCTCTTTCCGGTTGGACATGCCCGAAACACTACACATCAGGAGCCATTCCAATCAGATGCCCGGGACACTTTAACTGGCTCCTCTCCCTGCGAAGTAAGCTCATTCCAGCCGCTTGTATTCACAATCTTGTTCTTTTGGTCATTACCCAAAGCTTGTGACCATAGGTGACGCTCAGCTCCCTCTTCACCATGACGGACCGGTACAAGCTCCTGTTCCATCCTTTCCTCACTCGTGAACAATACACTCGCAAGAAGGTCTCGTCTTGATGAAGCCAAAAGGACAACATCATCCGCAAAAAGCAGAGACAAGATCCTATGGCCACCAAACCAGAACCCCTCAATGCCTTGGCTGCACCTAGAAATTATATCCATAAATATTATGAACAGAACCGGTGACAAAGTCCAACCCCCAATGGAAACAAATTCGACATTTTTTTACCAAACATTTTCAGTCACCCATTCATAAATACTGTAGTATAGCAAAGTGTTAGCTGGTTGCCATGGTATTATTTGAAGAGAGGTGTCTCCTTGCTTGCATATTTCTATTTCTGTCTGGTCACATGCTGAGACCATGCCCAGACCACATATCAACCCTCCTCCCAGCAAAGTGACTGAGCAACAAGAGAATAATGAAAAGAATTGTTTCTTACAGTCTTTTCCCATACTGACAATGACCCAGCAATGTGGTCTTATACTGAGGTGCCTGATACTCCAACAGTGTTGATAGGACTAACACTCAGTTTAGTAATTGAGGAAAGGTAGACTGACTCTAATTACTGATTCGGCTGCACTCGAATTAACCAGCAACTGGCTGACTGAGATTTATAGTATTATCATCTCATCTAATCTGCGCTGTGAACCACTGTAGAGCCATGATCCTGTCCCATCCCTGACTATACTTCAAGTCAATCCGAGCATTAAGTTAAAGCTTCAGTCCTTTCTTCCGGACTGTCTCTCACACACTGTCAAGGAGCGGATTGTCCATGTGTTGCCATATCTGATTTATACTGTTTTTCTTTTATGACTCATGCAGCACGAAGAGCACATTGTTCCACTTAGGCCAATCTTCTTATCTTGCAGTCAGTGCAGTGGTCTATCATATGATCCTGGATGATATCATGCATTTCAGTTATAAATCTGTCTCTTGGGGGAGATTTCAATAGCCTATGAATACCACTGTTTACTTTAAACACCTTAATCCAATCACAGTTGTTCTTAGTAAATCTGTTCCGCCCCATGTACGGCATGAGTGTGGCACTGATCCTTTCCTGTCCGGGACTCAAATGGATAAAATGTCCCTCAACATTTGCTATTTAATGGACTTATTGCATCTTCAGTTCCTGAGTTACTACTTTATGACTAAGGTAAGTTCAGTGGAGAGACATTTTTCCCTGCTTCCTCAATTTAGCAGTGAGGCTGACAATTCCTTCATGTTGTTTAAAGTCCATGGGAGGAGAACATGCTGTCCTGGCATACCACACAGTCTTCCTGTCTCCAGGACAATTCATGAAGTTGTGTGTTTTCCATGGCAAATGAGAACTCACCCCTAGAAAGGAGAAGTGCAATTCCCTCAATTCTATGATATCAGTACATGAAAATTATATAGTGATTGGAATCACAGGAATGTGCAGTGGACTTTTAAGTTAATTCCAAGTTCCAAGTTTATTTGTATTTTGTTGTTTTGTCTCAAAGTTATTGTGATATTTAACAATGAAAAGTTTAATATGAAATAAATCACAGATTTGTACAAAGAATTCAATGTAAACTCTTGATTTTAACTGAATATTATTTTGGGGTACAGATTTGTATTTTCACAATATTTTCCTCCCAAAGAATGCCTGGTTACTCCCATGGGTATTCGAACTCCACTACATACAGGAAAGGGGTTTGTAAAATGAAATGGAATGTCCTTTAACTCCGTATTGGGTCACTTTTTTAAAATTATACACCATGGGTGTGCATCAGGAATGACCAACAGGCTTTATCTGAAACAGTCTAAATACCACCCAATTAATCTCCAGGAGGTTCCAGTTGATTTTAAACTAAATCGTAAATTGGACCAAATACTGGAACAATTATGAAGTTATCAATTATGTATTTATTTGTGCAGTACCATGGTTCTGAAGGAATGTTGCTTTGTTTTAAGTGTGATCTGTACAAACTGGCTGAAATGACAATAAAAGCCACTTGACTTTGGCTTGGCTAAATTGTCCATTGGTGCGATTCAGCTACAGATGATGGATTGATGCATGGAGTGATGGATGGATTGATGCATGGAGTGATGGATGGATGGATTCATTTGGCTGCAATTCTTGTGGCTGTGGAACTACAGTATACATAAGGGAAGGCTATGTGCATGTGTGGAATTGTTTTCTATTGTTTTATTCAGTTTTAATGCTTTTTACCACCAGAAGGAAATGTCTGACAAATAGAGACACAGCGTCCTTCACTCATTATTATTCCTTTTAAATTGGTCTATGTCAATGATTGTAAGGAAAATAAATAGTGACTATACACTATTTATTTATTTGAGCCATCAGCTTTCAGGGTACATGGACGAAGGCGGGGTACATCCTGAACAGCTCTCCAGTCCAATGCAGGGCTAAACACACAACCATTTACACTCACACCTAGGGCAATTTGGAACAGCCTCCACTGTGATCATCCCCAGTCCTTATTTGTGAAAAGCTTGTGACTGAAGCAGACTTGCTGACTTTTACTTTTATGATGATCATTTACCCAGTTACCTCTTAGTAATTCTTTCCATTCTTTCTACACCATTCCCCTTCTAACAGTCCCCCCCGCCCCCCTCTCTGTTTCGTCTCATCGTTGGTGTCAGATTACTAGTTTTGGATGTGAACCTTCTGTAAAAATTACGTGTACACTATCTGTGTACTGTGTGTGTGTGTGTGTGTGTGTGTGTGTGTGCGTGTGCAGCTGAGATTCTGAGACAACTGTACTATGGAAGCCCATTTTTGGCACTAAAGGGCATGACAAGTGTGGTATGTATATCTAACACAGTTGTTTATTCATTCACACACACTGTTTCCCAAGTTTTTGTCTTGTTTTTACACAAATTATGCAATAATGAGTAATAAATGGAAAAACACAGCTGCTAGTGTTAGTAGTGTGCGTATTTGGGGATATTTAAAGAAATAAGATCAACACAAGTCATTTCAGCAAGGCAAAGTAATTAAATACCCCCATATGCCACTACTGTTTGCATCACCTCTCCCTCCTTATCTTCAGCCACTGTGCAAAATAATTTCCCTAGGTTTACATGCTAGACTGGATGTATATTCTAAATTCATCAAAATAACGTTTAGGGCCCCATAAATAAACTACAGAACCAGCAATGGCTACCTCCTATCCATTCACTGAAATATTTCAACTTTAACACAAGACATTAACATGGTTCACTGTGCCTCTGAATAGGGGTACCTTGAACACTGGTATGGGGTACGTTAAACCAGTCAGAAAAACGAATGAATAAGCAAACATATTTAATGTTTAATACAAAAATGAAAAGTTTATTACCAATAAAGCATGTTACATAAAATGAGAACACAATTTGACTGCTCGTCAGTAAGTTTCCAATACAAACTTGGCACTTCAAATAAAAAGTTACAAAATTGTCCTCATTACTTGCTCACTGGTATCTTTTGACATATCGTGTCAGAGTGATCCTCTCGATCTTCAAGTCCCGACTGACTTGCCGAACAGACTGTCCTTTTTGTCACCTCCTGAACAGCTCTCTTCATTAGGCCCCCATCTGCCTTTCCGCGATTGGTTTTTGCTGTATACTTCTGCACCATTACTGTCTGCAGTGGAAAAGAATAATAAATTATATTCAATAATTCACTTGTGACTGATCTTGAGACACAGTATGGGTAGCGTGAACCATGGTTGGGACACCTTGAACCATGGTTCAACCTGCAAAGATGTTGTCAAAGTGCCCCACTTGCCACCATTTTGAATTTCATGATGTCTGAAACAATGAAAGTTTTCTAAGTTTATATTAATAAACCTTTACCAACAACTATCAAATGCAACTACAGTGACAGGTATTTTCTAGTACACAGTTCTAAAAGGAAAATTCACAACTTACCATCAAAAATTTACTCAGGTTTTTTACAGCTGTTATGGCAACTCATCAGCAGGTCTCTAAAGGCATATACACTTGCGACATCTGTCTGAAAGTCTTGAAAACGGAAAAAAGAAAGTTATGGCCAAAGGTTCAAGGTTCTCCACTTTCCCCTACTATTTAGCAACATTATCTTCATTGTTGCTAGAGTTATTTCTTATTGGTGGGCTAAAATATGTATTTTTACAGTTTTACTCAGTGCTCGCTGTCTGCCTCAGGCCTTTTCTTTCTTAAGGTGCTCTCACATGATATGGATCATGATCCCGATTTGCCCACGTCACATTCATAACTAAGAAAATTGTAGAACATCAATACACATGACAAAACATCAGTATACATCTGAGGACATCGTAGAATTTCAAGGAACACTTTGGGGAAGGTATCACTGGAATAACATCGGAATATATTTGGCCCAAATTGTGATCATATTTGGTACTGTGTGAGCGCACCTTTAGTTTAGCTTTGCTAATCAAACTGTGGGGTTTTATGTTTGTGTTATCCCACACTATCATTGTACATGACTTAGTTCATGACAGATTCTGTATTGACAGCCCCTTAATTTGAGCTGAAGCCTCATTCTGCAGCATGTCCTCATTTTTTACATAAACGTATTCTATTATCATTTTCCAACATCTCATTTAATTATACCCCTGACCCACCAAACCTGTTAAAATTTTGGTCACCTCATGGTTAAATGACAATTGTTTTAGACTTGAAGAGGAAATAATTCAAAACCTTAAAAGCCAACTAATTTCAGAAATATATTTATTTATTTTATGTAATGCAATGACCCTGATGAACTACTACTTTTATATAATCATTATATAATTATATAATCATTAATAACGGTGGCATTTGCTTGGAGATGTTTGGAATTTACTTGCTCCTCTCCAGCTGTGTTACTCTGAGTAATCAAGCTGAGTCAAGGTGAGGTCTGAGTAAACATGCTGTACAGAGTCATGGTCTTTGTGCAGCTGAGGTGGGACTTTTCTTGCTGTAGACACTTGTGTGAATAAAATATTAGAGTTTACGTGTGCATTTGTAGACAGAATGTAATATCTAACCAACATTATATGATGTGTGTCTGAAAAGTAACAGGACTGGTGTCAAATCTGAACTACAAACTACAAAGTTTCCCCCTCAAAGTAAACCCCTCTGGTCTAAGGTACTTTACCGTCCCTTTCCACCACACCTCCATGCACTCCTGGAAGGATTCTCCCTACAATTCCATCATCATGGCCCACTTGATGACTTCCACATCTGAAAAACGGGTCCCCTTGAGGTTGGGGAAAAGGAAACAATAACAGAGGGCCAAGTCGGGTGATTAGGGAGGTTGTTTCAGCATGGTGATATTTTTGGCCAGGAACTGCTGGATGCTTGGGGTTTGTGAGACAGGACGTTGTGGTGATGAAGCAGCCACGAGTTGTCGTGCCACAACTTTTGTCTTTTCTTGCGCACTAAACAAAGCAAACACAGCAGGATCTCTTTGTAGACATGCAGATTAATCATCTGGACCCTCATATCGAAAAACATGATCAACTTGAGTTTGATTTAAGATTTTGACCGACTTACTTTCTTTGGCCTAGGTGACCCTGGACTCTTTCACTGAAGGTTTTGATGCTTGGTCTCGGGGTCGTTTTTGAAGATGACTCATCACCAGCAAGACTGGTTCGATTTCGAGATGCTTGAGGATATCCTGAATGTCGAGGATGCTCCAGTTGGACCAGAAACTTAAAGGCATATGGCTGCAGAGACCTGAGATTGCTGTCAAATATACTTAAAGGGGAAAACCTTGTTGTTTGTAGTTTGGAGTTGAAATTAATTTTGTGTGACCCCTCAGTTCTGTTACTTTTCTGACACACCCTGTAATACTCTATGCAGAATTCTACTGAATAAAACATTTCTTTTCAAGCAAACATTTTTGGAGTTGTTTTTCAGTTGTTACTCTTTAATCATTAAGGCCATAAGGGTTGGGGAAAGTTCTAACACTTAAAGATTTGAACTGGATTAATGTCAGTCTGGTCTTAGGCATCACTGTCAGATCTGAGCTCAAAGAGAAAGTGCAAGTACAGAAGTGTCAATTACAGTATATTAATAATTACCACCATTACCACACAGTCTACTGTAAACACTCTTAACCTTGGAATATCATACAGGTTACATATTGTCATTTATTAATTCTGGTAGTCCGTACTGTTGAACACTACACACTTAAATTTAATCAGTTACTGGATTCCCACCTTGAACCCTGTTCAATTTACATTCACTCTATAACCACCACACACATGTACATCATGCACACAATACAACAGCTTACACTACATATCCTTT
>JAQMYF010040560.1:0-10763 GCA_030014195.1 Neosilurus mollespiculum | reverse complement strand
TCCAACATGCACTGGGAACAGGTCTGACTTACTGCCGGCAATGCGAACCAAGCTCCTGCTCCGGTCGTACAGAGACCAAACAGCCCTTAGCAAAGAGCCCCGGACTCCATACCCCCGGAGCACCCCCCACAGGATACCACGAGGGACACGGTCGAATGCCTTCTCCAGATCCACAAAGCACATATGGACTGGTTGGATCTTAACAAATAATTCTGCACAAAATTTTATGTATCATCTAAATACAAACCACATTTCAATAAACCTTGGAGTATTTTCTAGCATGCAATAAAAACAGAAATCTTATACAGTACATGTTAATTTACACAACTCTTTATTGAACTAAAAAAAGTACAGAGAAAACTTTATTGATATACTGTTTACCAATCATAAATAATTGTCCACTAGACAACCAACAATAGTCATATTGAGTTTTTATTTTCATTTAAAAAATAAAAACAAAACAGTACAAAAACAAAAATAAATAATTAAATAAAAAGTTTAAAGTAAACCTGTGATCATCAATCATCTTTAAAGTAAAATAAAATGCAAACCTTTCAAACTCTCCTGTTCATATGCATATGCATAGTTTAATCATTAAGTGTTTTTAGTTAAAACTGCAATCTGCTAAAATCCATTTAATAATTTCTGCTTGCCTGTTTGAAATGGCTGTAGTTTAGAGTTTCACTCTCACAGGTGTGTGAAATTGTGAGAATATGATGTCAATACATCAGTTCCATTAGGCAAGATAGTGGTAAAAATAACAGTATACAGGTATTAAACCAAATAATCAAATATAAACTGGTAAACTTCTAAATAAAATAAAACTGGGCCTATCTACACATTTACTACTTTACATTTATATACATCAAATACAGACAAATGTCTGCTCACTTAAATAAACAAAAGCATTTTCATATGTATCTGTTCCTTTTTCATCTGTCTCATTCCACTTTTTTGCAGTACAATGCCACCTCCCTGTATATAAGTTATGACGCAAGTACATTGTGATTGCTGTCACGATTACTGTATTACCAAATAAAAATAAATAATTTATTCTCTTTATTTACCTCACTAGTGCACAAGCAGGCCTAGATAGGAACAATGTTTGAATGCATAGAACAAGCAGATCTCAAACACATGCAGGAATAAAACAGAACTGAGATTTATTAGGAACCAAACTAAAAGATAAAAGGATGGCTCATAGACCACCAATCAGACTCATGCATAAATAAAAAAATATTACTCAGAATATCAGACAGAAACATGAAACATGAAATAAGCTCAGAAGCTCCAGTTCAGGTATGGGATCGTTAACTTAAAGAGTGATAGAAATTACATAATTCGGTGCATTGCTCAAGGGCACTTCAGCCATGAAGAAACCTTTGATTCACCTCATTCGCCTACCCATCAAAGTTGGTCTGTTGCAGATTCCAGCAACAGAATAAATGGAACCGGGTCAGAGACATGAGTCGTAGGTAAGTTTTGACAACTTGTCCTTTTTCTAACTTCATTGTGCAGTGCCATATGCATTGTGGGTCATCTGTTGCACTCAGCATCATACAATTTTCTTACCATAATCGTATGAACGCAAGTTTCACAGATCCGATTGGCTAGCAAGCTCAATGCACTTGCAATTTGACGGTGTTTCGATACAGCCATTTTTTCCTTATCAGACATCAAATTAATTTATACATACCATACAATTGTTTCACTAGTAATATATTCATAATTTAGTTGTAAATGACACAAAATTTTACACTTTTTGATGGAGGATTCAATAACCGACGTGAGTAAACTGGATGCAGACATGTTGCGCCAGTCAGTGTGCTCGTCACTGGCCGTTGCATAGTAACTAAGAAATGTGGTTTACAACATTCTGAGCAGTCTGATCAGCTTTCTGTAGGTAGTATTGCTACGTGAGTTCTATATATAGGAAGGGAAGACTCTGCCGCATCAGGCATGATCAAAACATGTTGAATTTCGGGAATTTTATGGATATTTCCTGGTCTTTTCTGCCAAGTTTAGAGGTAGGATCCTCTCTAAATGGTCAGTTTCTTTACTTTATATAAGTTTCTCGGCTATACGACTTTAGGAAATGATAGATTAATAGTTCATCTATTAAATCAGAGAACAAACGAAAAAATCGATATTTCAGTGCATCACAGTGTATTTTGGCCTGTATCTACAAAGTGCGACTTCTGACTCATTTTGCCAGGTATGTGTTCAAGTTCAAGTTTAAGTTCAAGAAGCTTTATTGTCATTTCAACTACATGTAGCTGATGCAGTACATAGTGAAATGAAACAACGTTTCTCCAGGACCAGGTGGTACATAAACATACAAGTATCAAATCAAAAATCATACATCAAAACAACACAGAGCCAGGACCCTTTTTTTCCCCCTAGCCACATAAAGTGCAAAGTGTGCATCTATGTGCAAACAGTGCAAGACTGTGTGATGTCTCGTCAGATCTGTTAAGGTCCCTGGCCTCCCTCCTTTGTGGGTTGTGATTAGCTGCTCTGCTCTGATTGCTTCCACCTGGTCCACATTACCTCTTTGGGGTATAAATGGGCCGTGGTTCCCCTGTCCCGTTGCCAGATCGTTACATGCCTTACAAGAGGGCTAACATAACCTATAGATGCATTCCCAGATCTAGCCTATCTTAATGCTCACTGCCAAGATTTCCAAGTCTCCTTCTCTGAGCCTCTATTAGCACCACAGTTCTCACGTCTGTCCTGCTTTTGGGTCTGTCTGTCATTGGTGCCGGCGTAACATTACAATCTGGCCAGACATGGACTCAGCAGACAGGGACATGGTCAGTCGGATGCTGACCTCACATGAGCAACAAATCAGAGCCCACGAGACCCAACTCAACTCCATAGCCACGGGAGTACAACAACTCATGGACGCCAGGACCACTTCCAACAGGACATGTGGACACAAGTTAACCAACTCAACGCGCAGCTGCGGCAAATTTCCACCTGCTTGGAACACCTGGCCCCACACGAGACCCCAGCTGAATTCGAGAATCTGGTAGACCTGGCCATACAAATTGATAACTGGCTTCGGGAGAGGGAGTCTGAACGTTGCCAAACTGCCAGGAAGCGCTTCGAAACTGAGGGGGTGCTGTAGGGTAGCCAGGAGCTTCATCGTGGGCCTTCAGTTTCTTCACCTTCCAACACTGGGCAGGTGCCCTCACCAGGTCGGGAGGAGCTCATGCAGTTGGGGCACACCGAGCTGAACCCGGAAGAATGCTGACGCCGTTTGAGGGAGGGTGTGTGCTTTTATTGTGGACAAGGGGGTCATCATGTGGGTTCATGTTCGGCCAGAAGATCGGGCTCTCCCTGCCTGAGGAGGGTGCTGGTGAACCAAGAGGGATTCACCCACTCACCCTGCCGAACACTGACCACAGTTACTCTGATAATTAATGGTAATGCAACTCCAATGCAAGCATTCATTGATTCAGGGGCTGATGAGAGTCTGATGGATAGTTCTTTGGCCAAAAAACTGAACCTCAAGTCTGAACCCCTCTTTCAGCCCATCTCCGCCCGATCTCAAGATATTAAAATTTTAAGCAGAGTCTCTCACCGGACTGAAACACTTTCCATGATTGTTGGGAAATCGCACATTGGATCCATTTCCTTTCACCTGTTTAGCTGCATGCATCATCCGCTAATTTTAGGGTTTCTGTGGTTGAAGGCCCACAACCCTTACGTCTCCAGGAAAGAAATCAGAATCGAATCCGGCAACGACCCTCAGCGACTATCCAGATCTGTCAAGAGTGGACAACTACATTGAAGCCTCGCTGCGAGCCAGTATCATCTGCCCGTCCTCATCACCAGCTGGAGCGGGTTTCTTTTTCATGGGGAAAAAGAATGGCTCGCTCCAACCATGTATTGACTACAGCGCACTATATGATATCACCATCAAGAATCTGTACCCACTTCCACTCATTTCCTCGACCTTCGAGTTGCTCCAAAAGTCCCAAATCTTCACCAAGTTGGACCTGAGAAACGCGTACCATCTGGTCAGGATCCACAAGGGAGATGAATGGAAGACTGGATTTAACACTCCCACGGGCCACTATGAGTACCTCATCATGCCTTTTGGACTAACCAACGCCCCCGCT
Source organism: Neosilurus mollespiculum (assembly GCA_030014195.1). Lineage (NCBI taxonomy): Eukaryota > Metazoa > Chordata > Actinopteri > Siluriformes > Plotosidae > Neosilurus > Neosilurus mollespiculum. The sequence continues at coordinate 6,636 of JAQMYF010040560.1, read as the reverse complement.
CTCTTCCAGGGCTTCTTTAATGAGGTCCTACATGAGTACCTGAATGACTTTGTCTTTGTATTTGGAAGATATTCTTATTTTCTTCCCAGATCTTGCCACCCATTTGTGCCATGTCCGTCAGGTACTGACTCACCTATGGGAGAACAATCTGTTCATGAAGGCAGAGAAATGTGAGTTCCATGCCACCTCTGTCTCATTCCTGGGTTTCGTCATATCCCCAAACCAGGTCCAGATGGATCCTGAAAACATTAGTGCTGTCGCTAATTGGCCGCCTCTCACCTCCAGAAGAAAGTGCAGTGGTGTCTAGGGTTTGCCAACTTTTATCGGAAGTTTATCCGCAATTTCAGTGCCATGGCGGCACCATTACATGCACTAACCTCTCCTAAAAACACATTCCAGTGGGGACCGGAGGCTGAGGGGGCCTTCCAAAGATTAAAAAGACTGTTCACCACTGCACCGGTCCTGTAGATGCCAGACCCCAAGCTTCAGTTTATTGTGGAGGTGGATGCCTCCAATGAAGGTATGGGGGCTGTGCTATCTCAGCGATCTCCCAAAGATAACCATATTCACCCATGTGCCTTTCTCTCTCGCAAGTTATCCCCAGCTGAGAGAAACTACGATGTTGGGAATCGGGAGCTGTTGGCCATTAAAGTGGCCCTGGAGGAGTGGAGACATTGGCTGAAAGGGGCAGATCAGCCCTTCCTAGAGTGGATGGACCACAAGAATCTGGAATATCTCAAGTCAGCCAAGAGACTAAATTCGCGACAAGCAAGGTGGGCCTTCTTTTTAGTTGGTTTCGGTTAACCCTCTCTTACAGGTTGGGCTCTCAGAATGCCAAGCGAGACGCTCTGTCTCACCTGTTTGAACCAGCTGCTAAGGAACTGGAGCCAATCCTACCTCCCGATTGTGTGGTAGGAGCGGTTTCCTGGCAGATAGAAAGTGATGTGCAGCGGGAAAACCAGGGAGTAACCACACGGCTGTCCACGCAACTGGTTGTTTGTACCGGAAGCATTGCGCTCGCAGGTCATTCACTTGGCACACACGTCCTTGCTAACATGTCACCCTGGTGTTAAGAGAACCGTGTTTGTGGTCAAGCAGCGATTCTGGTGGCCCTCCCTCTGGTGGCCCTCCCTCGTCAAGGATGTCGCAGAGTACGTCGCAGCTTGCTCTGTCTGCCCCAGCTGCTACCAGTGCCACACAGACCCTCTGTCTTGGGCTGCCTCTGTCAAAAGGTAACATGGTAGTGCTGATGGTGGTAGACCGATTCTCCAAAATGGTCCATTTCATTCCCCTGTCTAAACTGCCTTCTGGATCCATGGTCTCTCCAAAGACATTGTCTCCGACAGGGGACCACAGTTCATATCAGGGTTTTGGAAAGAGTTCTGTCAGCACCTGGGTGCCACCGTCAGCCTATCCTCTGGCTACCATCCGGAGTCCAACGGCCAGACAGAGCAGCTGAACCAGGAACTGGAGACCTGCCTCAGGTGCCTGGTGGCACAGAACCAGTCTACCTGTAGCGAACACCTAACATGGGTGGAGTATGCCCATAATTCGCTCCCCACTGCAGCCACCGGACTCTAACCTTTTCAAGTGGTCCACGGATATCAACTGCCACTCTTCCACTTTTGCCACTTTTAAAAAGAAAAAGACAACACAAGAATGGACACTTAGCGCCGAAAGAGATAGAGAAAAGGACTGTATGGAATTATGAAATGAAAATTAAATAAAGATAAAATTATATGAAATGATGTACAGAGCAGCATCGGTTGATGTAGTGTATATAGAATATAGAGATATAAATATAAACATAGCAGCATAATGAAATAATGACAGGAAAAAGTTGAGGTAGTGCAATAAAAAATTAACAATGTTGGTTTTGTGTGTGTGTGTGTGTGTGTGTGTGTGTGTGTGTGTGTGAGGGATTGTACCATTCAGTTCTTATTAGTCTTTTATAGTTCTGGGTATATGAGTGTGTGTGTGTGTGTGTGTGTGTGTGTGTGTGTGTCTGTGTGTGTACCGTCTGAGACGGTGCAGTTCCCAAACCAGGCAGTGATGCAGCTGCTCAGGATGCTCTCGATGGTCCCTCTGTAGAACACAGTGTGGGAAAAGAAAACTTATATCCTGTTTTATTACCTTATACATTGCTTAATTTAGCAAATAATCTGGCTTCATATAGTATTAAAATGCTTAGGTAATAATGAGACAGCAATATTTAGTCATTCTTAAGTAACAGTGAGACAGCAATATTAAAATATCAAAAACATGCAGCTGAGTTAAAATGCAGAAGGGGGAAAAAGAAAAACAGCTTGACTAACAGAGCACATGACTACAAAAGAACTATTGACCTTAGTGCATTAATGGAATAAACACACTGAAAACTGGAGCAAAGGTAAAACAAAATGGCTTATTAAAAGTTACAGGTCAGCCAGCCTGTCCAGAGGGATTACAGGTACACCCTCATCAGTAGTAGAAGTAAGAGCATCCGCATTAGCAGGAGAAGTGGATGTGTAGTCAGAGGGTGAATTATACTCGGGAAAATCGGGATAACACTGCATAGAGGAATTTGGGGGAGAATGTTCTGGAGAAGAGTATTCGGGAGAATGCAAAGGGATAAAGGGAGAGCCTGGAGAAGAAGGTGGCCGTGGAGAGAAACACCTATAGCGCACCTGGGTAGACTGATCTTGATTTTCAGGTAGAGTCTGAGTAGATTGGTCTTGAGTAGAAACTGGAGGTTGACAAGGACAAGAAGGGGACATGGATTGAGACCCAGGAGAACTGGGCTGGAACCAGGTAGCAGAAAGGAACTCCAGAAAATCCAAGAGGTTGGGAATAGTGAGGGTGTACAATCTTGCCTTGGGCCAAATGATAATGGAAATGGTGGTGTTGATCAGGTCTTCCCCTCCTGAATATGGCACGATGGTTTGGCTGAGCTGAAGACAATGGAAAGAGAAAAGGATGCATGTCATGTGACTATTTAGGTCAACATGTATAATCTGCAACATAGCTTAAATATCAACTATTGAAACACTCAAAGGCTTAGAACCCATGATATGCATCTAAATCGATTGACATCGAGTGTGAATATTGGTACATTAACAGCCAAAATAGCAGAGTAATTAGACGGCACCATTATGAAATACCATGCTTGCATTTTGCTAAATAAAAATTAAAGAAGAGATTAAAAGATACTTACACATGTTGAAGGATTGAGAAGTAGTGTGCAGAACAGTCCGCTGTAACAGTTCACACCAGAGTAAATTCAGAAATGATATGAGACATGGAAACTGGTGCTTATAAGCAAGCGCCAATTTTTTATAAAAAACTTCCAAAGACGCCCGGAAATAAGGGGAAAATAAGTAGGAATACATCACAGCAGGAAGTATGAGATCACGTTAGGGGATGGAACAAAATGCATCACCACAGGAAATATGACATCACATCAAGGGCAAAACAGGAAAATAATGGGAAATAGAAAAGTATGCAAAATAAGATGGGCAGGGCCAATTTGACTCAGAATATGAATTTAGGGGAATTTGCTTAGTCATATGCAAATTAAAAAAGAGACGGCGTCTAAGACGCCAGAGAGTATAAAAGAAGGGGTTTTCATAGGGGATTTTGCTGATTTTGATGCTGATGGGATCAGAACTTAGAGACCAGCTGCTCACTCAGAATTTTCTTTGTGATTGACTGCACCTTGGAATAAAGATACCTTGCTTCTCCTCATCTTGCTGTATTGAGATTTTAATTTGATTAAGTATTTTTGAGTAATTATAGAACTACAGCGTGTAAGTTAAGTGACAACTAAGTAAGTAAAGAGGGACCGAACTTCCACCCGGCATATGTCCACTCGGAGAGGGCTCTGAGTTCCGACAACAGTCAGGAAGGGGGAGGGGAGATGGGCTTTCCTCAGCCTCCTCAGGAAGTAGAGGCGCTGCTGGGCTTTCTTGCTAATGTAGCTGGTGTTGAGTGACCAATAGAGATTCTCTGCCAGATGAACACATTAGATGTGTACATCAGTCATACATCTACTGAGTATCACAGGAATATCCTATGATTTTTTTTTGTCTTGCAAAACTTGTATCACTTTTGTATGAACATCAAATGATTTGAATAAAATACTTTTCCTAATGACAGGCATACAAAGCATATTTTATATGTTAATGTCATTATACAGCTTTCAAATTAACCTCACCCAATGTATGTCAGTTCCTCCTGTCGTGGCTCCTATATATAAAAATGAAAAAAAAATATATATATATATATATATATATAATTTAATTATTTATTAATTTTTGACTATACCGTATTAATCTTGAAAGGGAAATATTGCCTCTGCATTTAACTCATCCACAATGAGCACACATATGTAAACAGTGAGCACACACACACTTGAAACAGTGGGCTGCCACACACAGTAGGGCACCCGAAGGGCAGTTGGGGGTTAGGTGCCTTGCTAAAGGGCACTTCATCCATGAAGGTTGATGAAGGGAAGGTGCAGCTCACTCCACCACAGCCAAACATTTTTCCTGCTAGTTCTGGAAGCAAACCAGTAACTTTCGTACCCAAAGCCATTTTGCAAACCATTAGTCCATGGCTCCCCCCATATACGTAAAACAGATAAATTAGTACATTTAAAAAATGCTGCTTTAATGTTAGTTAAAATAAATACATAAAAAAGAAAATAAAATTTATTAAGCTTGCATGCTTTACTAAGCTTCTACACATCAGAAAAAATTCAAAGACAATTTGATGTGTCTATGTGAAATTTTAAAGTTCCTAGAACTGCTCTATCCAAAAGGGCCTTATAGTGGCTGTAAATAGTTTTGTTGTTGCTTTGTTTTTGTTGCTTAATGAAATAAACCAAAAATTACTACAATATCTAAGAGTTACAGGTTGCATTTGGTTTTTATAATGACATCACAAAGATCACCACTTCTCCGATTTGCTCCAATTGACTGGTGATACCCAAATCACCCAGAGCATGTCTATAAATAAATGAAGATGTAGTTCCAGGAGTAATCTTCCAAAAGCATTGGACACACATTGTGATGTTCTTCCTTGTGATACTCCTTTCTCTCAGCTTGGCAAAGGGAGAAAATTGCCATATTCTTGAAAACCCAGCAAATCCTCTATTTTACAAAGATGGCGATCTAACAATTGGAGCTATATTTTCAATACATCGGGGTACACAGATGCAGTCACTGGAATATACTGAAAAACCTCAACCTTTGATCTGCATTGGGTTTGTTGTCAGGCCGTATCATATTTGAATATATATATTTTTTTATATTATGCAATGTAATCATCTGAATTTAAGCATTGTTTAATTTTTAGTTTTTGTCTTTTTTTTTTTTTTTTTTTGGTTTGCTTTGTTTCGTGTTGTTTTTTTTTTGTTTTTTTTTTTTTTTAGACTTGATCCTAGTGAATTCCGCCGTGCTCAGTCCATGAGCTTTGCAATTGATGAAATCAACAGAAGCAACATTTTGCTTCCAAATATCACACTTGGATATAAAATTTATGACAATTGTCGTTCAAGCTTGTTATCAATGAATGCAGCCATGGCTTTGATGAATGGCCAGGACATAATAGTGGATGATGCATGCTCTGGGCAAGCAACAGTACAAACCATCATTGGGGAATCAGAGTCTACTCCTACTATAGCACTTACAAAAATCACAGATCCTTTTAAGATTCCAGTGGTAAGGATTATTTTTTATCATTATTGATTGTATTTACTAGTTACAACACATACTTGTACTGTGCAGTGTATGATTGCCTACATTTATTGTCCAGAACTGATACATTTCTCCATTTTCTGTCTATGTAACAGTCCTCTGCTAAGCGTGAGTCCTCTGAAAAAAGTCTCTGATCACCAGTCATCTATTATGAGTCTCTTTAAATTAAAATAAGGTCCATTCTTTTAGGATGTAATTTTAACAAGAAGGTACATTATAGTAATTATATTTATTATTTAATTAAATGTACATCTTTATAATAGACATCTATTTGTTTTTGAGAAATGTGTGATATTCTTATGGGTGGCACAGTGTTGCAGTGGGTCCAACTGGAACAATAATACCCCAAAATCCTGAGCCTAATCCTGTGGTCATACAACTATTTGTGAAGCTCTATGTATGTTCTCTACATGTTTAAAACTGATGTCCTATTCACTAGTTCATTCCGTCTGTTCGGTCTGCTGTGTAAATAATAACTATTCATTGTTTTACAGATTATAATTTTGTTTTGTGTTCTGTATTTTGCTGCAAGTTGTTATTTTTGCTGTTAAAACAGGCTCCTGTAATTTGGCTGTGACTGACTATAATAGTTAAGAAACTGTGGTCTAAGATACACCAGTTTTATTATTATTATTATTATTATTATTATTATTATTATTATTATTATTATTATCTGCCCTCAGATAAGTCATTCTGCCACATGTGAATGTTTGAGAAACAGAAAACAGTACCCTTATTTCTTCAGGACCATATCAAGTGATTATTACCAGGGTAGAGCACTTGCATATCTTGTAAAGCACTTTGGCTGGACATGGGTGGGAGCGGTGTACAGTGACAATGACTATGGCATCAACGGAATTGCTATTTTTTTAAATGTAGCCAAAGAGGAGGGAATATGTGT
>JAQMYF010040559.1:0-10764 GCA_030014195.1 Neosilurus mollespiculum | reverse complement strand
TGAATTTAATGCGAGCAGCTACAGGAAGCCAATGGAGAGATCGTAGCAGGGGAGTGGTGTGGGAAAATTTTGGAAGGGTTTCAGTTCGGTCTGCCCAGGAAATTTTTTATGAGTTGCATGGTGTTCAACTGCACAAGGGTTTTTCTTTTTAGAAATCATATAACTTGGGACATGTGAATGCAGAACGGATTGAGGTTTGTGTGGGCTGCCGGGGGTATTCTGTGGCGTGTGTGGGGTGCAAAGTGGTGGATTTATAGGGTATTGTAGTGCACACACTGAGGATCACAGGACTGGTGTTTCAGTGGCGAAGCCAAATTCATATAGAACATCTGTTATGCTAAATACCCACTGCATTTTATGATTAAACATGTGTATACATCTTCCTCTAACTAAATTATTTCTTTTTGCAAGATTCCATATTGTACTCGTATTTTTGGCATGTGTTATTGTGGTTCCTGCCAATACCAAGCAAACAGATAGAAAGAGAGGGGGTTAGAGAGACAGAGAGGAGTAAGATAACAAAAGAATGTAAACATAAACTATGAGCCTAAACTGTTTGAATTACAGAAAAATCCAGCATACAGAAGTGGAGCCCAAAAAAAGCGGAGAAAAGAAAAAGGAAGGGCCTGAGATGAAACATGCCTGTGAAGACAATATCTCAAAAGGAGACAAAAGGTGGGCGAAAGTTAACTCTGGTTACATGTCTGGACAAACACATGTAGAAATATTACATGCCCAAGAGCCGCACATAAAGGATCAAACTGACAAAATATCAGATAAATGGACGAAGAGAACCAAGGATTTAAAAATCGAATGGGGTGCGTTCAATAGAGTACTGTGTGAGCTGATGCAAATTCTGATAGAGAATTATAAGCCTAAAGATTCTAGGAAGAAAAGGCAGTATAATAGGACAGCAGAATTGATGGTTTTAGACAAGTTCAGTGGAAGGAGGGTGACAGAGAGAAGAGAAGCACATGTAGGCAGGGGAGAAAGAGCAAAATAAGGAGTTTGACATAATGGTTGAGCCTAGCGCCTTCCCAATAAATCTGGGAAGGAAGGCTGAAATAGACATCTGCCATGGGATGGAGGGATATACCCAGTATTGAAGGGGGAGCTCACTTAATTATAAAAAGGGACTTTAATTATAAAAGGGAGGGACATACACCACCAGAAGACGGAGGTCCATACAGAAGGGGAACAGGTTCTCAGGAGAGAGAGAAATAATCAGTTACAGGAAGAAGTAACCAATAATAGACAGCTTCAGAGTTCTGTTGGTGAGTAGAGCAGGGTTTTTGAAAGTGGAGAGCTAGAGCAAACCTGGTAAGGCATTCAGTGTGAGAGAAGAGATGAGAATGGAAGGTCAGTATTAGATGCATTTGCTGGTAGGCCAGGGTTTCCGGTACAAAGTGAGGAGAGAGAGTCACAGGTGTGTACATCTTATCAAGGGAGTGAGATGCGGTAGGAAAGTGGACATCAGGAGCAGGCCAGGAGTGTGAGAAGGAATTAAGTTATGAGGGAGGGACAAAGGAAATAGAAGGTAAGCTGGAGGACACGACCTAGGCACTAACCTAGAAACATCTGTCACCAGGTCAGGCCAAACATTTCGAGTACAGGAAAAATCTACTCATCAAATGCCGCTACTGGTAAAAGGACGGAACACACAGTATATACCCTGGCAGACCCAAGATCTGAATGGACTGGTGAAAAGCCTACCAAATCTACATGAGGGGCATCCAAGTGGATTCGTGACTTTGAGGATAAAATGTGGGGGAAGCTATTAGCTTTGGGAGAGAAAGTGGTGTTGGCAAGAGCAATAGGCATGACTGACACGTGAAAAATAATGTTGAGTGTGGATCCTACTAACCTAAAAATATTGTGACCACTGCATTAGATGCGACAGTGTTTGACCCTTATAGAAATACAGTGTGGGGACAGCTAAGAGAGGAGTTCTCCTCTCGAACAGATTTGAATAATCTGCAGGGAGAATTGGAGGGATAGCACCCTATCACTTATTACCAGAAAATGAAAAGAAAGTGGATAATGAAAACAGATGCATCCCCGGACAATAACCCACTTCAAACAGCAATGTTCAGAAAAGTTCTGATAGAGGGACTTCCAGAGCTTGTAAAAAGCAAATTGGAAGATGTAGTGGGGCTTAATTATAAGGCGGAGTCAGAATTCTGTGAGCATCTGACACATGATCTCAATAAATACAGAAGGGCAGAGAAAAACTTAAACAAGAAGAACATGCTTTGTGTAAATTAAATCTCCAAATACTCTGTTCCCCTGATGAGCTGTTTTTGGATGAAGAAGGGGTAGCAACTCAAATGGCCACATTGCAACTGTTAAGGGGAACTACCAGTGTATACTGGATAGGAGAAATAGACTCACTACTCAACACCTTAATGGGAAAATGGGGAAACTTTGTTCAAGCATAAAACAAACAACGTTTGGAGATAAAGCAAACACACAATTCCCAGTAATCAACATGGCACAGGAAAATCAACCAAACACACCAGTACTATACCAAGCACCAACACCAATGCAAATGGCTCCATCTACTGTCCCAACAGTGGTAGTACACACTCAGCCACAACCTCCACCAACAGTCATCTATGTCCAACAGCCATATCCACCACCAGGTCCTATGAGATCTACGAGAAGGGGACAATATAATCCAAGGGCAAGGCTAAGTATAAGGGGAAGACAGAATCAAGAAATGATGGGAAGACCCCAAGGGAATTGGTGCAGGAATTGCAACCAGGAAGGACACATGATAAGAGGTTGCCCTATGAGGCAATGGCCGGAAACTCAGGTTCAGCGGTCTGGTCCACTGAACCAATGGCCTGGCCCAAATTGAGGCTTCTGACAGGGCCCAGAGAATCCTATAGGGGAGAGTCAGCTTCTAATGATAACTTCGGAAGCAAGTGGACGAGCAAAAGCTCCAAATTATGCCACAAACTATGCCACACATCTCCCCAAGTCAGGCAAATTTGCTAAGACCCGGGTCAAGTACAACTAATTCCAATGACAGCACCAATATGCATTACCACCAAAGAATGAACAGTACAATTACCTATTTTGATTTCAGAAAATTCCCTGGTAAATTTATTGGGAAGTGATGCTTTGTGTAAATTAAATCTCCAAATACTCTGTTCCCCTGATGAGCTGTTTTTGGATGAAGAATGGATAGCAACTCAAATGGCCACATTGCAACTGGTAAGGGGAACTGCCAGTGTATACTGGATAGGAGAAATAGACTCACTACTCAACACCTTAATGGGAAAATGGGGAAACTTTGTTCATGCCAACACTCCAACGGCCCGTCATTAATATCATTGTACAATAAGGTATCAACCTGGTTTGGATGTAAAACTTGTGGAAACAGGAAACTGAAAGGTTGAAAGTTCAGTTGCTAACAAAGTATGGCCTAATAGGCCCAGAAGGAGTAGCACTGTCAATAATGGACAATGAGTTTGTCAGGAAATGGTATGATGTGGGTCAGGCATCCCCGCACATTACAGTGTTGATCAAACAAGCACGAATTTAGATTTGAATCTAAAGCACTGGGACCCATGGTACAGAGAGCCAAGGAAATTGAATGGATGCCAAGTAATAATCCATTGATATTCTATTCCCAGGATGGAACCATGATTAAAATCTTATATGGCAATTCAGCCATAGGCAGCCCACAATGTGGAAATAGAAACACAGGGAATGTGATGAGTCAAACAGCAAGAAGGGAAGCACTGAGAAAGGAAATGATAAAACAGGTACCCAGGGAATTATGGTCACAACATGACACTGATGTGGGACTGGTAAAATCAGCCACACCTGAACAGGATAAGTTAAAGCCTAATGTTTGTCTTCCTAAAATGGCGCAATACCCCCTTACAGCAGAAGTAACACAAGGGATAGCGGGCACAATTCAGGGACTAGTGGAAGCAGAAGTGCTTATTCCTACAAGTAGCCCTTGTAACACACCGATCTTTCTTGTTCAGAAAGCTGATAAAATGAGTTGGTACATGACTTAAGTGCAGCGAATGAGGTAGTACAGGATTATCCGGCAGAGGTTCCTAATCCTAATAGCAGTCTTTAAGTGCAGGGAGGGCACAAAGTGTCATTAAACAAACTACAGTACTGCTAACCACAAGTAGAATACCTTGGGCACACCATAGAACATGGTTTGAGGGCAATAGCTCCCTCACAGCTTGAAGGGATTAGCAAGGCACCACAGTCTATGACAGTGAAGCAAATGACCTTTGTGGGTATGACAGGCTTCAGTTCACTGAATTGAGACTGGTTTGAGGATTATGCATAAAAGGTGGCCCCACTTAGAGCCTTAATAATCGCTGCCGGCTCAAAAACATTGTCTGCTCCACTGCATTGGACCTCAGATTCCTTAGTAGCATTTGAAACCATTAAACCGGAATTACAAACCGCACCAGTGCTAGCCACGTTGGACTATAGTAAACTTTTCTACCTATATGTAGCTAACCTATGTGGTGGATATGCATCTGTGATATTAATGCAAGAAAAGTGTAAAGGGTGTCCAAAACAGCCGATAGCCTATCACAGCTCTAAACTCGATCAGGTGGCACAGGGCTGGCCTCCGTGTTATGTACTTCAACCACATCATACAATAGCAGAACTATTGGAACATGACGCTTTGTGTTATATGCTGCCCGTACTCAACAATACTGTAGTTTGCTTACCCACCCTGAAGTCACAATAACAAGATGAACAGCAATTAACCTGGCAGAAAGCACACCATTTCAGTTCAAAGACAAACCACATGAGTGTGTAGCTGAAGCTTTGGTGTACACAAATCTTAGACCTGATTTAGAATCCTCCCCATTAGATGAAGTAGATTTAATGTACTTTGTAGATAGTTTGTGCTTCAGGGACCACAGAGGCACACATGCAGGATATGCAGTAGTAGTAGTAGCTCATATTCGGTAGTTGCCTCAGAAAAGATTCGCCAACCATGTTCTGCCCAAAAGGCAGAACTTAAAGCTCTAGCGGTGGCTTGCAGATTAGCAGCAGGGAAAAAATGCTAACATTTACATGGATTCAGTTTATGCGCATGGAGTATGTCACCTGTTTGGTACAGTATGAAAGCAGAGTGGATTCAAAAAGCCCCATCCAACATATGGCAGAGATCACAATGACTGTAATGATGCAACTATTCCGGCTAGCAATAATTAAATGTCAAGCACATAAGAAAAGGAATGATACCATCACACACAGAAATAATGCCATGGATAACACAGCTTGTGCAGTAACAGGATGTGCCATAGCCTTAATGGCACTGCAGATTACAGTGCAACCACAGTTGACCTTAAACGACATACAATGTATGCAAGAGGCAGCCCCGCAGAATGAAAAAACACTATGGAAAGAGAGAGGGGCCATGACTGACGCACATGATTTATGGCGCACACCCGAGGGACTTTTAGCGGTTCCCTCAACATTACACCCCACATTAATAACTGATGCACATGGCTTAGACCATTGTGCAAGGGGAAAAGTCTTGAGGAAAATCAAAAGACAGGGATATTGGTCACTATATTTACAAGCCCAGGTAGATAAAGTACTTAGGGAATGTGAGGTCTGTGTGCAGTATAATGTTCGGAAAGGAATAAGTACCCCTGTGGGGCAAGTAACGGTGCTGGAAGGGCCATATAAACACATAGCCATAAATTATGTGGACATGATAACTCTGGTTTGAGGGATGCGGTGTATGTTGGTAGTAGAAGACTAATTCAATAGATGGGTAGAGGCGACCCCCACTAGAACACAAGGTGCAAAACCCGTGACAAAATTTCTCATGCAAGAGCCCATCGCAGCTGTCAGGATCCCTGGAATAGCATGCAGGGTTAATGATGGGACCTTCCGTGGAAACAGCAAGCACCAGACTCGTAGAAGAAGACCCCACCGCTGTTAGGGAGCGGCGCACTTCCTCCACAATGGATTGGAACACATCCAGAGTGAAGATGGGCGTGGCCTCCATGTTGTTGGTATCGGTCTAGCCTTCTGTTATGAATAACTCCCAGAGACAAGGAAGTATACAAAAATAATGAGGGTTTAATAATCACAAATGAACACGGGCTCCGTGAGCCACAAAAACTGAGAGAAAACTCAAAATTAAACCTGCCACGGGGAGCGAACACAAACATAAACAAATACCAGTAACTTAACCAGGGAGTGAGGGAAACTTCGAGAGAAGTTTCGGAGGAGAAAACAGGATCGAGGAAGGAGAGTAGAGGAGTCCACGCGCTAGAAGGAATCAGCTGAGAAACAACGCGTACTTCCAACGAGGCTAGACACCGAAGTGTGTTTAGCGGGGGTTTATATAGAGATGCTAATCCGCACTGGTGATGAGGTGCAGGTAATGATCATTAATACTCAGAAGAGTGTGCTCGAGGTGTGTGAGAGTCGAGGAGAAAGTTTGAAACAGACATAAGAGTACCCCAACCCCCCGCAGGAGCTGTTCCGGGGTTTGGTTGCTATTGATGCTGTCGGCGAACCCGGGTGTGGAGTGCTGGTCGGCCTCCATTAGCATTAGCATTAGGGGTCCAGGATATCCGTGCGAGGATCCCAGGATTGTTCCTGTGGGCCATAGCCCTCCCATTCGACCAGATATTCGATCCTCCCCTGGTTCCTGTGAGAGAGGATGCCCCAGACAGCATAGATGGGACCCTCGTCCGTAGCCAGCGGCAGAGGGGGTTCTGTTGTCTCGCCTGACTCTGTGGATGGTGAAACCAGGGGTGAGTGATATGGTTTAAACAGAGAGACATGGAAAACTGGGTGAATTTTATAGGTGGGGGGTGGGGGGTGGGGGGGTTCTAATCGGTAAGTGACTGGGTTGATTTGTGCGGTGATTTTGAAGGGACCAATAAAATGGGCACTTAGCTTTTTTACAGGAGGTCTGGAGTCAGATGTTTCTGGTGGAGAGCCACACTTTCTCCCCAACCTGGTAATGGGGCAGCTCTGAGCACCTTACATCTGCCGTGGTAGCCCCTAACGAACAGCGTGATGGAGGTGCTGGTAAGCCTTTCTCCAGACCTGTTCGCTGTCCTGGAACCACTGATCTACTGCTGGTTGGCGTCTGTATTCCAGGGGAAGAGAGGAGGTTGGTGACCGAGTACACACTGGAAGGGGGTCAGCCCGGTGTATGGCTGACGAAGGGAGTTCTGTGCATACTCAGCCCATGGAAGAACCTGGTTCCAGGATGTGGGATGGCGGTTGCAGAAGGTCTGACGGAAGCATCCTATCTCCTGAATTTTTTTCTCCATTTGCCCGTTGGTCTAAGGATGGTACCCTGATGACAGGCTGACGGTTAAACCCAGGAGTTTGAAGAATGCCCTACAGAACCTTTATATGAACTGCGGGCCCCTGTCTGATACAATGTCCTCAGGCAGCCCAAAATCGCAAAAGACAGGTTCGAATAAGGCCCCTGCCATCTCTGATGCTGTAGGGAGGGACTGGAGAGGAATTCGCTTACACGCTTTAGAAAAACAGTCCACTATGACCAGGATGCAGGTGTTACCTTCGGATGGTGGGAGATCTGTCATGAAATCCACCCCTAGGTGCGACCATGGATGCCTAGGGACGGGCAGTGGGAGGAGCTTCCCTGCCCGGAGGTGTCGAGGTGTTTTGGAGATGTTACAAGCCTCGCATCCGGCCATGAACCTTTTGGTCATGGTGGACATTCCGGGCCACCAATAATGCTCCTGGAGGAGGGAGAGAGTTGCTGTGGCCCCTGGGTGACCAGTACCTGGAGTGGAATGTACCGCCTCCAGCAGGGGAAGTCAGAGGTCCCTGGGTATGTACTGCCTTCCTTGCGGTGTGTCAGGTGGTGCCAGATCTGACTCCAGGGCAGCTTGAATTTGTTCCTCCAGAGCCCACTGTATGGCGTTGATGAACACTTTGGGAGGGAGTATTGCAGTGGGCTGATCCGAGGATTCATTGGCATCATAGATGTGTGAGAGGGCATCGGCCTTGGTGTTCTGCGACCCCGGGCAGTACTTGATGGTGAAGTTAAACCGAGTAAAGAATAACGCTCAGTGAGCTTGGCGGGGGTTCAACCGTTTTGCTTCTCCTATGTTGCACAGGTTCTTATGATCGGTGATAACTTGAAATGCATATTGTGCACCCTCTAACCAGTGTCGCCATTCCTCAAGGGCCAGCTTTATAGCCAGGAGCTCGCGGTTCCCCACATCATAGTTTTGCTCCGCCGGGCTTAATTTTCTTGAGAAGAATGTGCAGGGCAGAGGTCGGTTTTCATTGTGGGGACGCCACGATAACTTGTCCCCACCCCAATGGTTGAGGCATCTACTTCCACAATGAAAGGTTTGTCTGGGTTCGGATGTTGCAGTACAGGCGCAGAAAGAAAAGCCTCTTTGAGGTGCAGAAAGGCGTGTTTGGCCTTGTCTTTCCAGCTCAGGGTCTTAGGTATTCAGGGACATGTCCAACATGTCCTGGAATATCTCATTCATGAACCCCTGAAACACTGAAGGAGCGTTGACAAGCCCATACGGCATAACCCGGTATTCATAGTGTCCAGTGGGTGTGATAAACACTGTTTTCCATTCGTCTTCCTTGCAGATACGCACCAGATTGTAGGCACTATGGAGATCTAGCTTGGTGAAGATGGTTGCTCCACGGAGCTGTTCCAGGGCTGTGGGGACGAGAGAAAGTGGGTACCGAAACTTGACCGTGACCTTGTTGAGTGCCTGGTAATCAATGCATGGCCAAAGACCTCCATCCCTCTTGGCCACGAAGAAGAAACTGGAGGCCACTGGAGAAGTCGATGGCCGAATATAGCCCTGTTATAGTGCTTCTGCAACGTACTCCTCCATAGCTCATTGCTCTGGTAGAGATAGGGGGTATACACGTCCTTTGGGGACTGCAGCACCAGGTACCAGTTTGATGGTGCAATCCCTAGGCCTGTGGGGTGGTAATCCCATGGCGAGTCCCGGACTGAAGATCTCACTGTAGTCTGAGTACTCATCTAGGATGGATACCATTGTCTGGGTTGGAGGACTTTCTATGGTGGTGGTACCTAGGTTGATTTGGCTCATGGTTGGCTTTTGAGGGCGCTGTGGAAAGCAGTCAGGGAAGCACCCATTTCCCCAGCTTAGGATCTCATCATTGGCCCAGGAGATTGAGGGGAAGTGGAGAAGGAGCCAAGGTCGACCAAGGATTACATTGGCGTTAGAATGTTCCAGCACCAGGAATGATCATTCCTCGTGGTGCAAACGACCGATACTCAGATGGATTGGGTCAGTCTGGAGTTGATGTGTTTGTGATGTAAGGGGTTCCCCGATTATGGATCGGACGGAGAAAGGTGTCAGGCAGCAGTGTACCGGGAGCTGGAGCTGCCACACAGGTCCCCGGAGAGGGGATTGCCTGCTGAGCCGGAGTCAAGGAGCGCCGTGACTGTGAGGGAACACAGTGGAGTAGTGAGGGTTAATAGCGACCAGAGTCAGAGCATGTTAGGGCTGTGGTCACCAACAGAGGGAGGTGAGGGAGAAGGGAGGAGGAGAACTTGTGAGTCTTAGCGGGCACACAAACATGCAGGAGCCTCATCTGACAGTTCAAACTGGCAACTTTATTTCAGCTGTTGAAAAAAACATTTATGGAGTGTTTAATAATAAAAAAAAAAAAAAAATGTTGTGTATGTATATTTAGACAATAGAGAAAGAAATGTGGAATTGCTAGTTCTTGTCATTTATTTATTTTTCCATATGAATTTTTTAATATTTTATTTAGGGGGCAGAGAGGATGTTACTTGAGACCTTGTTTATGTTTATGTTATACTCATGTTATGTTGTTTGTTGGCGCAATGTTACGAGAAAGCTGCTAATAAAGTTGCATATGAGTACATGTGGATTCGCGTTTATTATTATATTTACAATATAAACAATGTACATACAACCACCGGGCTGTGGAAAAATTGTCAAGCGTCGACCGGTCTGTGGTGATAAAAAGGTTGGGGACCACTGGGCTAAAGGACACAAACAGTAAACAGGAGAACTAAACGAGGTAACAGGGAAGATTAAAGGGAAAAGAGACAACAATAGCTGAATCTTAGAAGAAAGAGAAATGCAGAGTCGAAAACGCTAGCTGGAGATCTTGGAAGTCGTGCAGCTCCAACGAGTCTAGACGAGGAGGTGAGTCTAGCGGAAGTTTGTATATGTGTCCTAATAATGAGGGGAAACAAGGTGCAGGTGAAACTGATTAGAACTCTGGAGATATTGAACAAAGTCTGTGGGAGTCGGGAAGAGTGATAGGTGCGGCGCCGGCGAGAGTCTAGGATACCCCTGACAGTATAGATAGTGTGGGAAAGAAACCATATATTCTGCTATAAAACCGTAGATAAGTGCTTGATTTAGCATTAAAATAAGTAATCTAGCTTCATACAGCAGTAAATGCTTAGATAACAATGATTTAGCAATATTCAGCCAGTGCTGAGATAACAATGATTTGGCAATAATCAGCCAGTGCTGAGCAGCAGTGAGTCAGCAGCTTAGGTGTCAAAAACAAAAATAGGAAGTTGAGCAAGAAAGCAGAAGAAGCAAGAAGGAATAGTTTAAATAAGTAGAGCATAGGTAAAAAAACATTGACCATCTGACCTGAATGTACTTGTACAATAAACACACTGAAGACGAGCGTAAAAGTGAAAAATAGTTTATTGAAAGTTACAGATCAGCCAGCCTGTCCAGAGGGATTATGGGTACACCTTCATCAGTAGTAGAG
>JAQMYF010040558.1:0-10767 GCA_030014195.1 Neosilurus mollespiculum | reverse complement strand
TGTGCACACACACACACACACACAGAGAGAGAGAGAGAGAGAGAGAGAGAGAGAGGTTTAAACTATATACATTTTTTTTTTACAATTTATATATTCAATTTTCCAAACATCCTCCAATCAAGACACCATTTTCTGAAGAGGAAACCACTGATATGACAGCAAATGAATGAAGATGCTCATTAGAGACAATGACAGCATTAGCAGGAAGGGGTATCACTCAGTTAAAGAAAAAAATAGCTGGATATGTACTATGTTTGTGATATTCACTTCCTTTTGTAGAGTGTGATCATTAAAGTAGAAGTTCTTTTTTCACCTGTTTCTTGGGTGTAATATTAAACCTCCCTTTGCTTTGAAATGAGACATGCATGTGATATTAATGAATAGAGTCCTTAGTATTACTGATTTACATGCAATTTGGTCATTAATATTCCTGCCCAATTTGTCTAAAATATACAGAAAAATAAAAATTACAAATAAATTTATCCTTTTAATGTTTGCATTTACATTTGGTGTTACTTGTAACAACATTTTACTTTTTAAACTAAACTAATATAATCCAACTAATTAATTAGAAGAGGACTGCCTAGATGCAAATGGGTTTTAGCATAATTCTTAAACCCACAGAAACAAAGGTTTCTATGAAAACCATTTTGTCATTGTGTGGCACAATACCCAACACGCTTAACTCTGTGAAGCCACACTGAGCTACAAAAAAGGCATGCCAGTGGTGAATTGACAGAACTTTATATTGCATGATCAATCAAGCCAACTATCACTGTTCTTAATCAATATCTCATTGTGTTCCACTTTGCATATTTGCCAATGCTGCTCAGTTGACTACACATCTACTCATCAGTTTCTCTTTCTCTCTCTCTCTATAATCTCTCTATCTAACCCTATAATTGAAAGAGTCATGAGAAACAGGTCCATAGTAAAGTCCGTTAGAGACAGTCAGTTGAGGAACTCAGTCGAGAGGCTCCTAGTGCAGCGAGCAGAGCGGAACTTGAGCTCATGGTAGCACTGCACAAAGCTGTGGTAGATAAAAGTAATGGGCAGTGCCAGAAGCACTATGCCACTCACCACACAAAGGCCTCCCAGCACACGCCCTGGCACAGTAATGGGGTACATGTCTCCATAGCCGACAGTCGTCATGGAGATAATAACCCACCAGCAGGCTGCAGGTATGCTGGCATATTCCTCATTGCGGGATTTCAGGTCAAGTCCATGCTCAAGAAGTTGGGCCAATGCTCCAAATATGGCCATGGCCACACAGATGAATACTAGCAGCATGACCATCTCACGGTAACAGCGACGTAGGGTTAGGCCCAATGTCTGCAAACCCAGGAAGTGGCGAGCCAGCTTGATTACCCAGAAAATACGCATCATTCGCAGGACACGCAGTGTCACCCCAGCCCTCTGCAGCTGCGAGTTTTCCCCAGTCAGGACTGTCATGGTCAGTGAGATGTAGTAAGGCGTTATGGCCAGCAGGTCAATGATATTCAATGGACGTTGCACAAACTTACACTTGTCACGTGACACAAGGAAATGGATGATGCACTCTGCTGTGAACCAGCCAATACACACTGCCTCGATGATCCTAAGAAGATACATAATTATTTGTGAGAAAATTGAAAGGCATTACAAAGGAAGAAGCCATTTACGCAGCAGTCTAAGTAATTAAATTTCAATCATAGCCATAAATTAAGTATCAAAGGCATCACTGGTACACATTAATAAAAACGTTTTCTCTTCAAACTGTGGATCAAAGTACAACAATGATATTCAGATTTGACCACACTTAATAAGCATTAACTTGTTAGCACAACAATAGACATTATAAATAGGATACACTATCAAGTTCATTAGGATCTGAAATTATTAAAGTTTTTATTACCTTTTGGACACTATACTACAATGTATGCAAGTGACTAAATAATGCCCTTGTTAAATAATATTTAACATATATGTGGCATCCATTTTGGGCAATTCCACCATAACTGACATGTCATTTGCACAAAAAGAATTTACAAAAAAAGATCTATAGCTTTTATTACAAATAGAATCTAATTATAAAAAATTCATTGAAATTTTAAAGACTGAACATCAGAACAAATACTTGTATGAAAATTGTGAGATTGACATTTAAGTGACTTAAAGTGGTTACACCAAAATTGTAATTGACTGTGGTTAAAAATCATGTAACATTAACTTACCGAATAAAAATCCACAATTCAATGAACTGCATGAGAGCTCATCACTTACTAGGTTTGTACAGACAATTAACTGATAACAAGGTATTACTTGGTCCAGTATAATACAAAACTCATTTAACATTATTATAATGAGAACAATTAATTAGTGTAACTGATGTGGCATTACTTATTTTATATTAGTATACAGATACAGTTTAAAACTCCAAAGGTGGCATGCATCTACAGCAAATATATTGTGATTTTAAATACAACAAATAATTCTTCAAAAATTCTAACAAGATTTCTAACAAGATCCTAATTAATAAACATATTTTTAACAAAAGTGAATATTTTTTTAGAATTGCCCGTATAACTAAATGTATAATATTGATTCAAAAAAGAAAAAAAAAAACAATTAGGTTTGTTAAACAAAGCATCTAAACATATATTTATTAAATATATTCAAATTAAATGTGTAATGCTGTACAGTTTATTTTTTGTTTTGTTTAGTTTTTTTCTTTGGAGACTGAACAAGTTCATAAAAATGTTTAAAGGCGTGTTTAAAGTGCTACAAGGTCTAAAATACACTAATAAAAAATAAATTAAAACAATGGATCTATTTCAGAGCCCAGTCAATTATTACATACATGTTTGCGCTATAACTATTTTATTACTGCTTCCCAGTGAGGAGGGTTAAGGTTTATATGTTATGACCAGAGCAATGCTGGGCATCCTGAAATCCTGAAAAGGAGTCAACAGAGACATTGTAACATGAAATGAACCTGAAGCATTTTTCTAGATACATCTTGTTACTAGAGATGAACATCTTACATTTTACATGCACTTGAAATATCCTGTACCAAATTAAACCCTCTAGTCTACACAAATTGTATTCCATATGTAATTTATTTCTTTACTTAATTGCAAATGGTAGCTTATTTAATCAGTAAAACCTTTATGCCAAGTAGTGTGGAATTAACGGTGGTATCAAAGGGACAGCATGTCCATATATAAGTAATTTTTACTGTGCAAGCACTCAACTGGAATAAAAGCACATGTAAAGAGAAATCTGCAATATTCTCTATCATGTATGGACTTGTTTGCTTCAATGACAAACCTGACATTGCACTAAGCAGACCTTACTGATACATCTCTCTCTCTCTCTCTCTCTCTCTCTCTCTCTCTCTATCTATCTATCTCTCTCTCTTTCTCTCACACACACACACACACACACCCACACACACACACACAGAGAGAGAGAGAAAAGTCTGGGTACTCTGTGGGTACCTTCAGAACAGTCCAAGACAGATTCAAGATAGATACACGAAGAGGTTAAAAGGACAGGAAAAAACTCATTAAAATATGAAAGTAATTGTATTAATTTTACAATTACAATCAATTAATTACAAATCATTTACAGCTATACCATTAATTAGATGTTAATGGGTTAACAAATACTTAAGGTATGCTCATATTTAATGGTACAAGAGAAGACAACTTCACACAAAAATACTCAAACTATCTGCCAATCCACTAACAATTATGTAAATGCCTGATAAATCACAGAATTAAAATATTATCTATACAACACATTTTCCGGTGTTGAATTCACACCTACACTGTTGGAAATATGTACTATCCCGCTATATTTTGTTTGTTTCATGTACAAACAGTTTCTTTCCATGAACTGTGCATTCTTCCCCCTCGCGAGTAAACCTTATTTGAAAGCTCGGTGCTTAGTTTCGTGGTGTATCGTAAACTCACTTGCGCAGTAAACAGTATGACCAGACATTTTTACAGATTAATTCTGTGTTATTCACGTTCACTGCACTTGAAAACAAAAGCCAATTTAATGGCACTTTTTTAAATGGTGTCTGGTCGGTCTACATAACAAACTGACTATAATATAAGTCAATATTTAATTTAAAAAATGGTTTATAGAAGTAAAAAATAAATAAACTATGAGAATTTTAATATATGGTCTATTTTTATGAGCGCAGACAAAAGACGAAGATCTACAAACTGTAACAAAACACAAGTCATGGTTTGCACACGTGAAGTTGTGTGGTTTCTCAAACTGTCCTAGCAATATCATGAACATGGTCAGCGACAACAGGGCTACGTAGAACGTGTTTTCACAATTTCTCAGCAGTGACAGTGCATGGAAGGGACTAGAAAAAAGATATAAGTACCCGGCCGGATGGTCTATAGACTCTGTGTACCTGTGCTCCTCCACCATGTTACTTTCGCCCGTTTTCCAGTCGGGCAGAGTGCTCGCGCACAGAAACACCATAGATACAATGACGAAGAGGACGGAGACGGAAGCGAGAATCTGCGCGGGCACTGAAGAAGCTGGTTCGTCGAAGGTTCTGCGCATGCTCGCAAGCCATTTGGCGTCCTTTACGCGGCCAGTTGCTCGCCGCCTCCGCTGCTCATGCTCCTTTTTGTCGTCTTTGTCCTCGGCGCGGCGCTTCTTCTCGGTGAAGTGGGTGCATGTATCGGTCATTCGATCGTCAAGACGCCGCTGGCAGCACAGTTCCAGGTGCGAGTTTTCCAAACCCCAGTAGATCATCTCGTTGTAGAAGGACAGCTCACACATGCGTGGCACTAGGCGCAGTTTGCCGTGCTTCACGTAGAGCATAAGGAAGCCAAAAGCCTCAGCGTGGCGGTCGAAAAAGAATTCGTTGCGCTCCCGATCGTAGTCGTCGCACACTTCGAGAACTTCTCGTTCCGACGCGCAGCTGTGCAGGCGGCTCACTCTCCTCAAAGGGAAGTCCTTCAGCACATCCACGGGAAGAGCGTACCGCGTGCCGCCCACGTTTAAGATGCAAACGCTTTGGCCAAACTTCATTCTCGGGATCTTTCAGCGAGTTCTCAAGTGAAAAGTTTCAATCTCGGCGAACTGCAGGCAAATGGATAAACGCGCATTAGGCTCAGGCCGCATGATCAAGGCTGCATTCAAGTGAAGCACTTAATGCTAATAAAAACTCTAAAGACCTTGCCGCAATGTCTGTGGACGTTAAGGTTCAGATAAAAAAAACTTGAAACTACACCGAGGCCAAAGAAAGTGCGGAGGTGAGTACTGTTACGCGCGCAGTGTCTCACTAAGGTGTCACCGTGCTGCGCTATCAAACCGAGAAAAGCAGGCTTGATGTCAGGCGCGCGCGCACGCACCCCCCCCCCACACACACACACACACGTGTACACAGACATGTGAAGAGGTGTACACATCACGCAAGCGTCATCTTTGAACTATAAAGTTTAACTACACAACAAATTATGTTAAATTGCATCAGTCACGTTATGTACTGATACCTGAACGCATATGCGCATCTATGCAAATTTAAACAGTTTTAACACCGTTTGGGTACACTTGAGCAGATTTTGTGACGGAGAGTTATTTAATGTCAGAATTTCTGAGAAAAAAAAGGACAGAGCTAAAGTTTGAGATTAAAGTCAATATTATGAAAATTTATTACATATATGTGGACTTACTATTTTGAATTAGGTTTGATAATAAGGAGATTATTTGTCAGTTGGCACATTGTCCCTACATCATAACCATTATTCATACTTTGAAACTAATTTTTGACTTTTTGTCAGTCTTATTGAGACTTCTCAATAAGGATTTATGACTTTTCCTCAGAAATTCTGACTTTAAACTTAGAAATGAATTCTGAATTTTTTCTCAAAAATTCTTGTCACATAACACCATCTACCTCATTTAAACCAGGACTGTAAACTTTCACCCAAGGAAAAAAGTGATTTGTAAAATATACAGATAAAAGAAGAGAATAATACTACTTGATAGATACTTTCGGAAAATGGTAAAACTGATCAACAATAACTAGACTTTCATATTGCAATTGTATTTAGGATGAATTCAGGTACATAATGTTGTTGTGGTTAGCATATAGACCTCAAAACAAATAAAAGTCCTGGATTTGAGTCCTTAACTTGGTAAGGGCATTTCTGTGTTTGCATATACTCCTTGCCCTTGCATTAGTTTCCTCCTGGCACTCTGGTTACCTCTCATATTGCATGCAAATACATGCACATTAGGCTAATTGTATGTTCCCAATTGCTTCTAGATGTCAGTGTGAATGGTTTTTGTGTGTCTGTGTTGGCCCTGCGATGGACTGAAGCAGTGTTCACTATCAACCAAAGTCAGCTCCGATAGGCTCCAGCCTCCTCGCAACCTTATAAGGATTAAGCAGTTTGGCAAATTACTGAATAAATGAATGAGTTCAGGTATAGTGGGACATCAGGTTTATTAAATTAAACATCCTTAAATACAATAAAGGAAATGAGTAAAGGTGAATGAATGAGTTTTAATGCATGAAACTTCACACAACTATGGTTAATTCATGAAGTGATTAATTTAATATGTATTATATTGTATAAAATCAAGTTTTTATGAAGCATCTGAAGAAGCAGGGAATACACTGGGAAAGAGAAAAGAGTTATTTAGGCCAATTATGTTTCAGCTTTTTCCCAGAGGCTGTGAGAGTGATAAACTCTGCAACCTAGTATAGCAATTATTAGGTTAATACATATCACATTTTAGGACATTGCTAAAAGTCTTAAGTACTGAGCCCTGTATTCTCATCATTGTCATTCATGCTGCTGCAGTCACTGACATAACACTCAGGGAAGTGCTGCAATAGTGAATTGTGCTTTTACACATTTTTTCTGCATATTTGCACACACAAATTGCTGCTAAGATAAACAGTGTTACATCTAGTAGCACTGATTCTGCACAGAACACATTTCTTCAACATTTACTCTGGTAGTTCATAGTTGTAGACATTTCCACTTACTTATTTTATTGACTTTATAGTGTTATAGTGTATAGTCTTAATGTTATTCTATTCTTTATTTACTATTTCTTTATTTTATTGATGGCCCTATTGTGTTGCACTGGATTTTCTTATTATTGCTACCAACTGGGACCTGATAAGTTTTTGGAATAAAAATAAACCATTTTTTATTCCTTTAAATATAAGACAATATTTTTTTGCATGTGGCAAAAACATTTGGACAGTACTGTGTATGTCAATTCTTCCATAATGTAATAAAAAAAATCTCAGCAATTGCTGTACAAAAGTAAATTTGCATAGTAATAATTGTTATAACCAAAAAAAAAAAAAAAACAAGGAAAAAAAAAAAAAAAACAACGTTCTGGACCCTGATCCAATATGGTGGACTTGAAAGGCCCTTGTGAGAACTAGAACCTGTATGTCAAGCTTTGTCATCAAATGATTTAAGGGTTTTGAAAATGCCAATTTTAATCACAGATAGCTGCCAGATCATGTAACCTATGGACACAAAACTGTTCATTATTGTTAAGAACTTTACCTTCTTACATGCTACCAAAATGGCCAGAAAAAGTGGCAGAAGAATTTAATGAACCAAGCAAAAACAGTAGGGTACTTGGACCCCTAATAAACCTAAAACTTTAGCTTGGCAGAAGTAAACAACATTATAATAATAATAATATATAATAATATAAAATAATCTCACGCCAAGGCATGGCACACTCAGTCTTTAAACATTACAAATTACTATGTTTCAATGAATGGCTGGATGATATGTAAAATTTGTGTTATGATTATTTGTTTCATAACCAATGTAGCCTAATGATGTGTTTGCATCTTTTTCAAGATTTTAATGGAGGAGCTCAATTAATAAACTACCAGCATCCTTTCCACCCATAATATGTATACAAGAAACACTAAAATAATATAGCTTTATTATCAATAATATACAGTGGCTTGCAAAAGTATTCATATACCTTGAAGTTTTTCACATTTTGTCACAGTACAACCACAAATTTAAATGTGGAAGGAAATGATACATGGTTTTCAAAATATTTTACAAATAAAAATCTAAAAAGTGTGGCAAGCATTTTGGAGACAGGTTTTCTTCCATGTTGTAATGTGGAAAAAATGTGGAAAAGTTCAAGGGCTATGAAGGGTACTTTTGCAAGCCACTGTATAGGATCCTCTTTTTGATGTTTTTTTTCTTCAAATAAAGTTCACCACATTGAGGCATTCAAACACCAATTAAATTGCAGGAGTTTATTTTGTGGTATAAAAAGGGAATTTAATAGTTTTGACACCCAAACTGAGTAGAAATTGATGGTGACTGTTTGATTAGGTCAAATGAGGGGAATTAATTACACAAAATTGTTACTACAGCTTGTCTGAACCTTCTTCATACAACAAAGTGGTTCAATCAGACATATAGTAGCAATAATGCCAAAACTACTTTTTGTTGTGCAGGTAAAAACAGTTTGATTGTAAAGGGAAATTTAAGGTTTACAGAGCTTTCCTGGCCAAAAAATCTTATAGTTTATTATTCTAAAAAAGATGAGTGAAAACTATAGGGTTCAGTGATTTTTTTGGTTCAGTTCAACCACACATAATGAATTATCACAAATATCCTTTTATAGGCTAATTCCAGATGCATGTGGTCCATGGTTTTCTACGTTTAACATCCACCATGAACAGTAAAAAATTCTTGCAGCATATTTTTCAGATAGGACTAGAAACATTAATAATTTACATTAAGAGCAGAAATTTCTAATTAAGCTAGTATGCTCAATCAGTAAAAATGTAATACAATATTGAACACAGTTTGGTGATCATATCAAAATGTCTTTATTCTAAGTAAAATAGATGAATTTAAACTACTAGTACAGTAGTGCTTCCCACTAGAGAAATGTATTTCTGATCAGCAATGTATTTGTGCACAGGATTCATGATATGAAGCCAAATGAATGCACAATTCACAATGAAACGGTATAAATTGAATTTTTAGTTAGTTTAAAATATTGCATTATTTAAAAAAAAAAATTCAAAAATAGCAATTCTGAGTTCAATTTTATTTAATATTCACTTTTATCAACACAAATCTCATGAAAGCATTACCAAACTACAAAGTTGACCATATGGCACACATGTGGTACTGTAGTACCTCTGTTCACTGATGCATGACAGCAAGCGCCATTACTCTAGCCTTACTATTTATATACACACGAGCCTACACTAAGTTTTTAAGAACTTAGATACAATTTTAATATAAAAAAAAATTCTTATTTTTTTATTCAAATTGATTTTATAAAATAAAAGAAAATCTAATTTATAGATAAAAAAATAATTTAAAATAAAATTAAAAAGTTTAGTATAATATTAAACATGTTAAAACATGGTAATACTTGTTACAATGTATCAACTATGTCTCTATGCGAATTTCCACATATCCTCTTCCGAAGGGTTATGAATACTTCTCAGAAGAATATTATACTGTAAAAGAACCCATGAATACTCCTTATGTGTAATCTTGTTAAATCTTCATGAATACTCTCAAAAACTGTTGTAACTCTGAAGGTTCTCTCTGCATGGAACTTAAGAATTATCATTTTGTTGACATTAAAAACCATAAAACCAGTAACAAAATATCACATAGACTTAGATTCTACTATAAGAAACAGACATATTTCACATGTACTAATTTGCTATATTGTATTTGTCACATTCTGCTGCCCTGAGTGCCCTATTAGTTCCCTTTACATCTACTTCTCTCTGTGCCCCCTGTAGAACAGAGTTCCTCAACCTCACCAAAGGCATAATATATGTACAATATATTACTAGAATCATTATTCCTGTCTCCACCCCACTCTTACCTCTGGTGTCTTCCCTTGTAGTAGTGCCCACCGAGCATTTGCTGTGTTAGACCTGACTGGACCTTCATGGAAGCTCTGCCTCCTCTGTTTATTACATTAATTCTAACTTACCTGTCATGCTCTTGCCTCCATTGTGAATAAATTAGCTTAACTTAACTGTTGTGCACTGGAGCCTCATTTGGTTACTGTCCTAAACTTGACAGTATTATAGTTTTAAAAGAGAGTTTCTCTTATTAAAAGAGCATTCCCTTTGTGCTCTTATCTGTGTGTGAGTGTTTATGAGGACTCACATATTTGCTACACTCAAAAAAAATTATACACTGGCTTAACTGAGGTAACAATTTGCATGCACCTTATTAAGTACTTGCAACTTAATAACTATTAAGTATATATCCAGAAACTTTCATAGTTCTACTAACTCAATTTGATTAGTATGGTCAACAGGATTTAGATTGGTCTCAAAAAGCTTAATTGTGCTGATTCAAATTAATTTTCAAATCACAGTTGTCAAATCAACAGTCTTATTTAAGTTATTGTCACTTTGCTGTTTGATTCCTTTCTGCTCAAAAAGGTCAATGCATATTGTTACCTCAATTTTCTTTAGTACTATGAAATTATTTAACTAAGCAAGTCTATTCTTTTGCTCACTTTATTAAAAAGCCACAGTGAAAATTAATTCAAATTGTTAGTTTTACCCAGGCTTTACCCCATGAGCACAAGCAAAATAAATAAATAAAATACATTAAAAAAAATCACAAAAACAAAGAGAACACATTTTCAATATAATCACAAAACACTTGCTGCGGTGAGAAGCTCCAAAAGATAATAAACCAGGTATTTCCTCTTAGCATACAGTATTCAAATTAATTATCTGGATATTGGTGGGAC
>JAQMYF010040555.1:0-10773 GCA_030014195.1 Neosilurus mollespiculum | reverse complement strand
ACTTCTAATGCACCTTCTCCTCCTCATTACTGCAGCCAGAACCTGTTTCCATCAAGCTCTGACACTTACACACTGTCCTGTAATCACAGCCTGACTGTTGGATTAACTTTCTGGAGCATTTTAACAGGAGATGAGTCTCACTATTCTGTATTATTCAATAATAACAGTTTTATTCTGCTCTTCAGATCGAGCAGAAACTGAAGGAGCATGGGCTGGCAGGGAACGTCACAGTGAAATGGAGAGTGCAACCTGATGGAATGGTGTTTCACAAGAAGAAATAAAAGAAAACTATGGAAAAAGATGAACTCTAAGTCTTTATCTGAATCTCAGATGGTGTGATTCTCTAGTGCTCTAGTCATATTTCGAGTGAGTGATATGTTCATTCTGGGAAACGTAATGAGAGTAGTTCACTATTAAAGGGACGGTGATGGGAAAAATGAGTTTCAGTTAATTTCTAATGTAATATTTGTATTTATCACATAGTTGTCTACAGCACTGTTTCTTTACTCCAAATGTAGTCGATTAGATGAGATGTGTTTGTTTGATGCAGATGAGATGTTTTAGTTATAAATTCAAATCTTCATGTACTCATTTTAAATAACATTTTTAAGCTCTAAGGGTGTGTTATTTGTATTTAAATATTCTTATTGCTTTCCTTATCATGGTGATGAAATAATCATTCTATTCCAAGTCGAGTTCATAGACATGTGATGTAAGAAGAAGTGAATAATGTGCAAGATATTTCCCTCTGTTCATGCAATCACGTTTCACTAACATCACACTGCTAACTAAATAACAACACTCCACATGTCCCTCTATATTCACTCCACTCGCTAACATTAAGGGTTTTTACTAAGCAAGGTTTTATGCATTAAAGTTACAGGAAAAGGAGATTTAATAACTTTTAATTTTTCTGTGTTTAGGACTATAATGATAGAGAACATATTAATTTCAGATCCTTTCATCTTCTGTAATTGTAGACTACATCAATTACAGCCTTTTTTCAATTAATCATAATTCAATTTAACTTTATAGGCAGTAGTAAGAACATGTTCTTAGGTGTTCTCAGTAAGACTATCCAAATCAAGAATTAAAATAAATGGTATATGATCAGATGTGGATGTCTCATACAACATTTTCATATATAAGAGCAGCGGGGGCATCAGCAATACTAATGCAATGTTCAAGTCATGTTGTGTGCCAGGCTTCACTTATATAAGAATAACTATTTGCTGGTAAGAGCAACTGACTAGATCATATAAAGATTGCTATCCCACAAAAGTGTAACATGTTTTCCAAATGTCATCCAATTGATTAAAAACACTCCAATTGATATTAATAAGTAGTTAACTGCTAAGGAGCGGCATGGTGGCACAGTGGTTAGCACCTCCACCTCACAGCAAAAGGGCCTGGGTGGAGTTTGCATGTTCTCCTTGTGCTTGCATGGGTTTCCTCCGGGTACTCCGGTTTCCTTACACAGTCCAAAAACCATGCGCAGTAGGCTTATTGGCTGTTTCAAATTGCCGCTAGTGAGTGTGAATGATTGTGTGTTTTGAATGATTGAATTTTTTTTAATTGATTAATGTTTATTTAATATAATATAACTTTTATTAAGGAGCAAATGTAGAAATTGGACATCGATATATGTAGCAATGACATGCAAACCAAATATGTACGCATATACAGACTAGTAAATATCAGGCCCTGGATAAAGGGGGCTGTAGAGAGGAAATTCTGCCACAGAAATGCTGGTCCCACCGCTATAGGCTCTCAGCTTCTGCAAATAGAACATATAAGAATAAAGAAAGAAAATTATATATTATAACAAAAAAAAAACATGCAAATTGTAAAAGTTTTTACAACAAACTAACTACACAAAGCAGATTTACTAATATCCACCTTTAGAGCCAGAGAGTCCAACTAAGAAAATAAATGAAAACTTATTTTCATAAAAAGGTATTTTATTAAGAGCAAGAACAGATTCTTTACATGCAAGGCGTCACAAACAGCTGTCTTTAAGGAGACAAATCACTTTTATAAGTGGTACTTAACTGATTGATCAACGAACAAGCAAACAAACACAAGAATGCAGCCATACCTGACAAACACAGACAATCAGAGGAGAGCTACAACAAACATTTCAGGGCACACTGGGTGCCCTTAAAAAGCCAGTCTCAATGCCTGATTAGCTACTGAGTTATGTGATCAATAAAATTACATACTTGAGAAAAAAGCCTTTTGCCTTCTGCTACAGTCTACCCAAGATCTAAGTAGCCTCTTGCAAAATCAGAGAGCATGCAGTCCTACTTACTTACCTCAAGGGCCTTGGTAAATGGTGGACATTGAAATGCTGCCCCGTGATACATCACATTGTCCATCATAGAGCTACTATAATAACACCTGAATTATTAAAAGGCAATATAGCTGAGAAAAACAATGGCTGGCTGGTTACTACTTCACTGCTTGAAAGGTACTGCACAGCAGGGATGACATCCCATGGTCTAAGAAGTAACTGATGAGTGGCTCCAGTCACTGCATCTGTGTGAACAGATCTCAGGGCTGGAGGGGGGTCCTCAAGCACAAAAAAATCACCATAGCATAACCCCTCATCCTCTGACTGTGTCTAATTTATAGGAGGTTGGCAACTGTTCAGACCACTACCGGGAAAATCTCTTCCAGGCTGCGATGGACTTGTCTAAACTTAGCCAAGTTATCTGTTGGTGCAATTTTATACACATATCCATCATCCCTAGGTGCTTTTAAGATCTTTTACACCACAGAACCCCACAAATCATCTTATGACGGCCCTTTGCAGTAGCACAAGCTCACCTTTTGCATATGTTCATCAAAGTTCTGTTTTCTGCGGGCTGCATCAATCTCCAGCTGCTTTCAGGCCCAACTGTGGCAAACAATCAATGTTGCTTTCAAGTTGAAGGCAAAGCATGCAACAGTGCAAGATCTTTCAGTGCTGTAAAGACTTACAATTTGCCAGTTTAGTGAACTCTCAAAGTTAAAACCCTGGGCTGAATAAATATGAGTAGGTATAACAAACTCGTAAAAACAATCCGTAACCAAAACCTGAGCCACAGCAGATTCAGTCTATCAGAGAGGAAGACCACATACACACTGTTACTTGGGTTCCCTGCACCCTAACTGCAAGGCTTGCTCTACGGATTTAGGTGTGCCAGGAATCATGATCTCCATCTCCTATACAATAGATCGATGCTGTTGGGATTTTTTTTTATAACTAAAAAGGTTTTATTAGCTTATTAGGCTTTTTAATTACTTCTCCCTAACTGATACTTGAGTCCCATGATGGAAAGACCTTGGCAAACAACATCTTTGACCGGGCACAATAGAAAAATAAGTCTTCCAGATGATGCTCTGTTGCCAGGACCATAGCACTATGGACCCCATTCTCATATGAGGATTTTCCAATCTGATGTGATCTCATGAAACCCTTTCCAGCTATCCAGGCACCTGGAAGCAAAACAGTTGGTATTAGTCCTGAGAACTCAAAAAGCATTGTGCATTCAGTACAAGGTTTTTTTTTTGCAGAGGACAAGTCCTGGGATCTCCATGTTACCTTCCCAGGTCAAGGAAGAGGCCTCTGCAAGCCAGAGCATCGAGAAGATGGGGAGCAACAATGCAGCACAGGATGCTATCCAAGTGCAGGAGACCTTTTGGCACATATTTTTGCACAGAGGGTGCTGTGTCTTGGCAACCACTTATTTGGAAAAAAAGGCCCTTTAAGGTGCCAAACAAAGGTTCTTGTAAGAGCCACCCACATTTTTTACTGAGTTTATTCCATTAATCTATATATATATATAAAAAAAAATCTTAAAGTTTACAAGGTTTTTTTTTTCTTAAACATAGTCCACTTTAATATCAAAATCCCTCCCCCCAAAAAAGTGGTTTTATTGTTGCATATAATCACATAAAATGATACAGGCATGTATAATTCAATTCTGTAATCATTCATTCATTCATTTTCTGAACTGCTTAATCCTAATTAGGGTCACGGGGAGGCTGGTGCCCATCTCAGCCGACTCTGGGCAAGGCCAGAGTACACCCGGATAGCGCACAAGGCCATCGCAGGGCAGAAACAGCATTGGTTCTTTTACATGCCTGTCAACACAGACAGACATTATATAGGCAGTCAGTCATCTTCTCCCGCTTGATCCAGCATCGGGTCACGGGGGCAGCAGCCTAAGCAGTGAGGTCCAGACATCCCTTTCCCCCGCCACTTCCTCCAGCTCTTCCAGGGGGACACTGAGGCGTTCCTGGACCAACCGATTGATATAGTCCCTCCAGTGTGTTCTGGGTCCACCCTGTGTAGTGATCGCCCAGGAATCGAACCCGGGTCTCCTGTGTGACAGGTAGGTAACAATTGTCTATGGTTCTGTAGAGAGTGTGTCGACTCAGATGCAGAGGGTAGAGAAGAGGATGCAGAAATAACCAGGTAATAAGAATCTTTACTGAGAATCCAAACAGAGGTAACTGAAAACAGCAAGAAAAAATTTACTGTAGTTCTGAAGCAAGAGGTCATAAGCCAGGGAGTCAGTCCATACAACAAAAAATCCAAAAATCAGAAGCAAAATAGGTTCAAATACAGCAAGGACAGAGTTTCAGCAGGGATCGGGGGGAAAGGCATCATTGTAATGCAAAATATTCAAGATATACTCGCGAGACAGGGTTCCATCACCGACCTCACGAGAACTCATGACTGAACAATGAACACAAAAAACACAGCTAATAAAGCAAGACAACAAGAACATAATTATTAATGAAGACAGGTTATCCCCAGATGTGTGACATACAAAACACTTTGTTCACTGATGTTCCTACTGGGATGACTGGGGTGTCTCTTGTAAAAGTTTTCAATCAGACTTGGGTCTAGTGTGTCCCAAGAGGGAACCCAGGACCGCTCCTCCAGGCCAAACCCTTCCCAGTCCACTAAATACTGCAGTCCACCTCAAACCCGACAGGAATCCAGGAGCCAACGAACTGAATAGGCTTGCTCCCCATTGATGATCCTGGGAGGAGGAGGGGGTCTAGTAGCCAGAGCCAGTGGGCTCGAAGGTGGTAATGGGATTCACTCTTCTCAGGACATTGAAAGGCCCCACAAACCATGGAGCCAATTTGCGAGACTTCAATCACAAGGAACTGTCTTGAGTAGACAGCCAGATCTTTTGCCCAGGACGGCGTAGTGGTGCAGCTCTACATTGACAGTTGGCCTGGCATTGATATTCTCGTGAGGATCTCTGCAGGGTTGATAAAACCTTGCACCAGACATACCTGCACCTTCGGACAAAGTCCTGAGCTGCAGGGATCGCTACATCTATTTCTTGCTCCATAAACAGTGGGGGTTGAAACCCAAACTGACACTCAAAAGGAGAGAGGCCTGTAGAGGAGCAACACATGGTGTTATTAGCATACTCTGCCCAGATCACATACCTGCTCCATGATGAGGGGTTGGTGGAGGCAAGGCATCAGAGAGCTGTCTCCAGGTCTTGATTAACCCTCTCAGTCTGCCAGTTAGATTCTGGATGGAAGCCGGAGGTGAGACTAACCGTAGCACCAACTAGCTTACAGAAGGACCTCCAGATACGAGGAGTGAATGGTGGGCCTCGAACTGAGACAACATTCAGTGGAATGCCGGAAACCCTGAAAACATGTTGACACACAATTTCAGCAGTTTCATTAGCAGACAGAAATTTGGTTAAAGGAATAAAACAGCAGGCCTTAGAAAACTGGTCCACAATGACAAAAATGACAGTGTTTCCTTGAGAGGGGTGGAGGCCTGTAATGAAATCCGAATATAATATGACGAACTCGGCACTACACAGCACAGAAAGGCACCCAGCTACACCACCGAGGAACCTTCCGCTGCAAAGCAATCCTGTTCACCATACAACAAGATTCTTAAAATATACCACAGGTCAGAGACATGATACAATATAAAAATATATAATTTTTATTCATCAAAAATAATAATAAACAACAAACACACAAATTCAAGAATTAAGTTAACTGTAAGCAAAATAATCACATCAGGGCACGGGCTTACCACGCGGCAGGACCAATCATTAGCAAAAAAAAAGAGGACTTCACTCTAATCACCCGTGTCATCACACACACACACACACACACACACACACACACACACACACACACACACACACACACACACAGCAAGGAGGGGATATCGTGAACCACCACCAAGGTTTGGACTGCCGCTTGGGACCACAGCACCTGACAAAAAAAGGAAAACACAATTAAACAACCACAGCACAACACATTTTAGAACCAAACAACATGCAAAATTAAACACATGCAACAAAACAAAAAGCAAAATCATTAAACTAAATAGACAAACAAATTAATACAAACACAAAAAAAATATTTAACACAGCACAAGCCTGCTTGGCAATTTAGTCCATGCAGCGACCCGTTTGTCCAACACGTCCACGTCCGAACCGAACAGAGCAGAACGACAGCTGGACAGACAGAGCACAAAGCTATACAGAGCCAAAACAAAGTCAATATGGTTCATGCAGCAGCCCGTTCATCCAACAAACCCACGTCCAAACCGAACAGAGCAGAACGGAAACTGCAACGGGAAATGAAGAGCCAAAACAGCAGCAGTCTTCCAAGAAGTGGTGGCACAACACAGCCCAAGATCTGCCGCCTCTAAAAGAGGCAGAAGAGATTCATTAAAAAGAAATTAAAACATTAAAACAACAAAAATTAATACACACCGCGTATTGGTATGGGCGCAGCCCCGGAAAGCGTACAGAGGAGAGTCTGAAATGCCGCAGCTCAAGTGTACCGTGAACAGCTGATTTCTCCGCCTCAGCAGCCAGCCATGCTGCACACAAAATACAAGCCATCACCAACACGCCAAGGCAAAAAGGCTTATCCGTGCCAAACCACAACCACCACAGGAAATGGAAGGAAAGGAAAAACCGGCTGGCCAAACACATCCGTGTTTAAAAAGACCCTGTGGAGCCGCCCACTAATCAAGGTAATTAGCAAAACTGGCAGTGCCATATAGTGGCCAGGAGAAAAACCACCTCCGGCCACACATAAAAATGTGAGACTAGGGCAGGGCCAGACTGGGACAAAAAGTCAGACCGGGAGACATTCACTCACTCAGGCCATCCCTACTCATATACTGCACACATATGCTCACACATATGCTCATGTGAGCACAACCACAAATCCATGCACCCACAAATGGGTAAGTAATCGTCAAAAGCCCATTATTGTATTTCAAATTCAAATCAAATTTATATTTTACAGCCATGAACAAACAGTTCATCAACAGTTCAGTGCTTTTCACCCCCCCACTCATCAAAAGCTTCAGTACAACAGCAAAACAGGATTCCTGTATTGATGAGCTAAACAACATAACTTTTATTTTTCTGTTCTTTTTTTTCTATGCCAGATTACTAAAATAAATTTAATAGAAAATGAAAAATTTGACTCAATTTAAAAAGATAAGACACTGTCCAACCTTATCAAGGGTTTCCAAACTTTTTTAGCCCACCTGTAGAGCCATGTTTCATTCAGCAGAACCCACCAAATATTTCATGAGGTAAAACAATCAATTTTATAACAGTGTGAAGAGTGATGTGAATATAGGTTTGTGATCCCCGTACACCTTTTAAGTTATTTAAATATACAATTTAATCATCAAAAGAGACAAGCCACTTAACCTCATACAATTTTTAGTGAGATTTTAAACAAAGAAACAAAAGAATAATTTATACACACACATGCACACACACACACACACACACACACACACACACACAAGCACATATTTCATTAGGATTTGTGAACATAAACCTCGGACATCAAACAGCAATGATAAAAAGATGCAATCATATAATTTATAGTAAAACCAGATAAACACACTGATAAACTGATTAAATCAAAAGTTCCTTCATCAGCATTTAACCTGGACTCATGAAATTTTCTTCACTCTCACAGTTGTGCAACAACTTGTGTGTTGGACAGGGATAGATGTGGGCAGTATATGTGGACAGACTGTTATAGCCAAGCAGCCAAAGTATTAAAATATCCACCTGTCAGTTTAATTCAACACAAATAAATAACGAATTATTTTATTTTATTCAGGTTATACCAGGAAACCCCAAATATGACCTAGTGTATGTAAATGGTTAGCATATCCATTTGTAGTTATGTGTTCGGGCTGATGTGAGATTTAATAATAAAACAACAAACCAGTGCAACATGTACAATAGAATGAAGTTTAGACAGGACGTAGTAGCCTACTGGCTCATTATTACAGCTACATAAAAGGGCTCATGGAGAATCTCAACCAGTGATCTTCAGATAAAGGTTTCCCCCAAACAAAACGCTAACCACCCACCCCCCACCACCGCATCTGTCATTTATTAAACAGTTAACACATGTGACGTCGCGGGTGACTGGACACCACTGCTGGTGGAGGATTTGAAAATATCTGAAATTTTCCGGCATTTCCCGCCTCCTCTTCAAGTGCCTTCTTTTTTTATAAGTTCTCTTTCTGCTCCCCCTTTTCACTTTTTTCTCGAGTCCATTAGTAGCTACAGCACCACGTTCCTCTGTCTCTCTGTTGTTCCCCTCCATGCACTCTCATGTTGATTAGTTCTCGTGTTGAAAATAAAACTTGACTACTGATATTTTTAATCAGTCACCAATCTGTAAAAACTGACGAACACAAATTATTTTATTGGTGAGCAGGTGCCAGTTTCTGCAGACCAATCAGCTGCACCAATGTAGTTTGCCATGATTCTTTTTTAATTTTATTATTATTTATTTTATTTTTTTCAGTTAGGCCACTTGAGAGCTCAGGCCACCGGGAATAGTCCCGCTTCTCCTGATGGCCAGTCCGGGCCTGGACTAGGGTCATTTGGGTACAGGTATGGGGTAAAGGAGACCTTGAGGGTGGGCAGATTTGTTCTGAGCACAAACTTGGCAAGCAGCAACAAAACACTTAATATCCATATTCATTCTTGGCCACCAAAATATTTTCTTAATAAATTCCAATGTCCTGCCTGCACCTGGATGGTTGGTCCGACGTGAAGAATGTCCCCATTGGAGAACTTGGGAGCGTGCAAACATGGGAACAAAGAGTTTATTTAGAGGCCCATTACCAGGATCCAGCTCCCTCTGCTGGGTTTGCTACACCACCATTTTGATTCCCTAGCGTACAGGAGCCACAATTTTAAAGGATGACAGGATGGATTCTGGTGCACTTCCACTCTCCTCCTTCTGAAACAGTCTAGACAAGGCATATGGCTTCTGGTTCTTAGTACCAGGACGGTAAGACAATACAAAATCAAAATGACTATAAAACAGAACCAACCTTGCTTGCCTTGAATTCAGACACTTTGCCTTCTGTACATACTCCAGCTTTTCGTGGTCAGTCCATATGACAAAGTTTTGTTGACCACCCTCGAGCCAATGACTCCACTCCTCTAAAGCCATCTTGATAGCCAGAAGCTGTCCATCTCCTACATCATAATTTCTTACACCCGGAGAGAGACGAGCAGAGAAGAAGGCAAAGGGGAGAAGCTTGCCATCAGAAAAACACTGGGAGAGAACGGCACCCATTGCCACATCAGAAGCATCTACCCCAACAAAAAAAGGAAGAGAAGAATCAGGTAAGGTAAGGATAGGGGCTGAGATAAACCTCCCCTTTAATTCTTGGAAGGCACACTCAGCATCTAGGGGCCAGACAAAAGGACCTAATTCAGTTTTAGTGAGGTTGGTAAATAGGGCAGCAACAGCACTGAAACCTGGCAACCTATGTCGTTTAATATTTGCCAAAGACTGCTTAGGATATTTTATGAGTCTGTTGTGGCCAGCGCTATCCAGATGCAAACAGACTGAACAAACTGATCAGCAAGGCCAGTAACATTGTGGAGATGAAGCTAGGCTCTCTGAAGCTAGTGTTGAAAAGACGAATGTTGTCCAAAATAAAGACAATATTGAGCAATACCTCCCACCCGCATCACAACCTGCTGATCAGTCACAGGAGCACGTTCAGTGAGAGACTGATACCACCTAAATGCTCAACTGAACGACACAGGAAATCTTTTCTTCCTGTGGCCATTAAACTGAACACTCCACGATATAGCAACAAGATCCACTGTTATAAATTTGCATTTTGCACTACATTTACATTCTACTGTTTATCATATTCAGTAATACTGTACATTTTACTCACTGACAGGATTGACAGTCATAAAATGAGGATACTGAGTCACATCAGTAATGAGCTGCTTTTCCATGTTGATGTGAGTGAGTAAACTTTATAAGTGTTCCTTGTTTCTATATGAAAAGGTTAGAGCAAGCCCTGTGTTTGGTGGCATCGCTCAATCAACAGTTTATTTTAAGCTCTGATTGTTAAATGCTCAACTCACGTAATTTGAAAGCTCAGCTCAGTTGAACTATGTGCCCGACCACACTCTCGTCGCCTCTCACTGTGTGTGTCACATGGCCGCTTGTCACTTCCTGTGTGAACGTAGATTAGAAAGATTAAGAGAATAAAATGTAGCTTACCGCTCATATTCTGCAGTCTGCTGGGGAGTGTAGCAATCCTATCTTATAATATCTATGAGGAGAATAATTGCACGATTGATGGTCACACACCATAATTGTTTAACTTATCCCAATTAAAAAATAAATAAATAAAAAAATAAAGAAAATAAAATTTTATATATATATATATATATATATATATATATACAGTACAGA